>JAMQGT020000831.1:0-185837 GCA_024447675.2 Pterophyllum scalare | reverse complement strand
GTAGTGTTATGTAATTGTTACTCATTAGTACCTATGCTCACAAGTTTGAGTATATTGCCTGTATATCTAGCTTCCATTTAACACCCCTTCCCGATTTTCCTCAGCTCCCGAAGCCCCCGACAAGCCCACAGTCTCCACTGCGACGGAAACGTCGGCGTACGTGACTTGGATTCCTCGCGGTAACCGCGGCTTCCCCATCCAATCATTTCGGGTGGAGTACAAGAAGGTGAAGAAGGCAGGAGAGGACTGGGTCACGGCGGTGGAGAACATCCCCCCATCGCGGCTCTCCGTGGAGATCACGGGCCTGGAAAAAGGTTGGCCATCTTCACACCCGTTTTAAAACTGTGTTGTTGTTGCTCAGTGCTGTTTACTCTGGCTCGGTGGAGGCGGGGGGGGAGTAGTAGGATGTCATACCATATCATTACAACAATGATGTCCACATAATTACATTCCCATGGCCTGTAAAATTTATCACTATAATGAGTGTTGTTTCAATCATCTCAGTAATTGTTGCCATCAGTCAAAACCATAGCCATGTCACATCCAACATCGCATTTGCTCTGAAAAAGAAAATAGAAAGTAACGTGAAAACAAGCATCATTAATCAGCCCACAGTGGGAAAGCATCACTCCGAGAGATGAACGATGCCCACTCCTCTTCCTTGTAGGTACATCCTATAAATTCCGTGTGGTAGCGGTGAATGTGATTGGTTCCAGTCCTCCCAGCGCCCCTTCGAAGGCCTACACAGTGGTGGGCGGGAGAACACACGAACGCCCCGTCGATGGACCATACATCACGTACAATGAAGCCATCAATGAGACCACCATCATTCTCAAATGGACGGTGAGTGTCCAGAGGAAGATTTGGGGAAGAATAGAATTGGAAAAAAAAAAAAAAAAAGTTTTATTTTAAGTTCACAGTGATTATAATGTGATTTATTTTCCCCCTCGACAGTACACTCCTGTAAACAACACGCCCATCTACGGTTTCTACATCTACTACCGGCCGACAGACAGCGATAATGACAGTGACTATAAGAAGGATGTTGTGGAAGGAGACAGATACTGGCACTCGATTACGGACCTGCAGCCCGAGACTGCCTACGACATCAAGATGCAGAGTTTCAACGAGAAGGGAGAGAGTGAATTTGGCAACGTGGTGATCCTTGAAACAAAAGGTGAGGTGATTTGTTGTGGAAAACTGTCACAGTCAGAAAAGTTGTTTTGTTAAAAAAAAAAAAAATTTCTTTCCTCCTTTTGTCCACAGCTCGTCCTAACTCCCATAGGCCTCTCCCATCAGAGATCCCCACACAAGCTGGGTATAGACCGCTTGATGGAGGTGTGCCTCGCCCGGGCGACCTCCCCTACCTCATAGTTGGAATTGTCCTGGGAGCCTTTGTCTTCATCATTGTAGCCTTCATTCCCTTCTGCCTGTGGCGGGCTTGGGCCAAACAGAGTGAGTGCTCCTCGCACTTCCTCGAATCTTTTCAGGGATTAATGTCTTTCCCTCTACATCCGTGTAATTCTTGTTTTGTCCTAATTTCAGAGCAAACTACTGACATGTGCTTCCCTGCTGTGGCTGCCCCCATGTCTTCCTGTCAGTACACCATGGTTCCCCTTCAGGGACTTGCATTAGTAGGCCACTGCCCGCTGGATGCTCACATGACTTCTCCGCATGGCGTTTACCCCGCCAACGGAGAATACACCCCAAATGGCAAACCTCACCACCCAAAACACTGCCTGCCAGGGCTGCAGCAGGTAAAAAAAAGAAGAAGAAAAAAAGCGCTTTTAAACTAGTCACCGTAGTTAACAAGTTGTGTGTTTACATAAGAATATCTGATCTGTATGCTTGCCTGTTTGTGCAGGATGGCATGGATTGTGATATGGAGTGTGACACGCTGCTGCCACAGCCGAATGGACATGTGCCTGTTTACCACTACACCACCAGGTGTGTTTTCATATAAAACACATTTACTTTATTTTATTGGAGGAACATTATAAATAATTCTACGACAATTTAAACTTAACCATCCGCTCTAATGCCGAAGGAACTGGTTAGTGAATGAAAATGAAATGTATTCAACAATTATTTTGATTACTTTGAACAAAGATTTTAAATGTGAGTTTTCGTTGGAGTCCTCAGTTTCAGATGGGTACTATTCTGCCATTTTATAGGCTGGTACTGAAAATAAGCTCTAATAAATATGTTTTTCCTGTGTTCTTCAGTGGCCCTGATCATCATGAGCGCACCTGCTATCCTCCAGATGACCCCACTCTCCAGCTCCTCAGCTCTCCCCATCAGCTTTCAAATTCACAGGAAGCGGGAGGTGACGGCAGCTTCTGTGGCAACACAGAGGGCATCACTCCCAGTATGTGTTGATGCTTCCACTAATATCTGTTCATAGCCTTTTTTCCTTTAAGCATGTCTTTAAAAAAAAAAAAATTTTTTGCATTGTCATTTAATTTTCTCATCACTCCTTTTTTTTTTTTTTTTAACCGCAGAGCCGGCATCTTTCCCGCTCTCTCTCTGGAGGACGAAGGGATTTTCACCACATCCTCCTCAGCAGCCACAACGCCACAATCCCTAGATGCAGCTATAAAGGAAGTGAACATCCTTCCAAATGAAGCGTCCCCTGAGGACGAAGGGACGGCCAGCGCGACAGATGCATGAGAGACTGTTAAATAAACAAAAGATAGAAAATATTTATTTTTGTATCACAGATATTTATATATTTATGCTTTTGTACATAAGTGTCCAGTTATACTGTATATAAGGTTATTTTCATATTGGAAAAAAGAGACTCTTTATTCATAGATCTCCTTACGCTATGTCATGGACAAAGGGAGTAGTATTTTGTCTTGTGCATTTCCTGGGAAGGGTCCTTTTTCTTTTTCTTTTTTTTTCTTCATCCTTCATGTGAAGAAGAGTCCGGTGTCTCCGGGGGCTTCTTTTCAGCTCAGCACTTCACATCTAGACCCTCCTCACAAATCATATCCTAGGTGTCCTCCATCCTTAATGTTTGGACCTTTTAGGTACTTAGCTTTATGTACAACAGAAACAAAATCAGAACCAGTCTGATGCTGTAATAAGGTGCTGTTTAGCTCTGTGATGTCACATTCTGTCATTTTGTATAGCAGTAACACAAATGTATTATGCATTGCTCGTCATTAACAAACTATTAACAAGTGTATGCAACATAAATCATTGTTTCAGTAGTGTACAAGAGATTATATATTGTATAGTTTATTTATTTTTTTTAATTTTTTTTTTTTTTTTTAAATCACTGAATGGGAGAGATTCTGGAAAATGTCTTTAACTCAGTCATTGATAAGCTGAACTTTATACTGCAACCACTTCTGTGTTTACTCGTTTGCTGGTTACCAAATGACTGCCAGGTGAGGCTGCTGCGACAGGTGTGTCAGTATTATCCCCCCCTCACTGGTTGGTGCATAAGTATTAGTCTTTGACAGAGACATCTGCAATCAAAATGAAGGAGATCCCGAATCTACACTCCTTTTTAAGTGTAGCTGTTCTGTGGTTGCACATGCTGGAGCACTATTGCATGTAAATAAATGCTTATGAAATTGAGTTGAGTCATCTGTGTAGCTTTTAAGTCGTTTTGTAGTACTGTGCAGTTAGTCTGGAGCCACATCTCATTTTTTGTTTCCAAGGAGCCAGACTTTCTTTCAATGTTTTAAAAAAATCGGTCTTGATCAATAGTCTTCCAGGCTTTCCGAAGGCCTTTCAACATTTTTCTTTGAATATTGGCTGCTTTTTCACCCACTTGTAGTCCAGTCCTTGTACCTCACATTTTTAGAGGGAATATGGTTTTGTTTAAGCCACTTAACACTGACCCATGAATCATTCAAACATAAAAAGGCACCTAACTCGAGGGATGATGTGTTGTTTACACATAACTGACAACTTAGCAAACAACCCGTTTTGCTCACTTTGTTACTAGAAGAATGTTGCAAAAACATAATTTGTTCCCATTTCGTTAGATGAATCTATGAAAAATGCCAAGAGTAACGCTGTTTGACAAAGAAAAGTATTTGTACACCGACAAGATTATTTCCCCAAAGAGTTATTAGCTGACTGGACAAGTGAGAAACAAAAGAAGTGACAGGCCTAAAAACACTATCTACAGCCGATGAACAGCATCTGAAAATCTTGTCCTTAAGAAATAGAAAAGATCTAACACAGGACCTGAGACATGCATCTGAGTACACTTACTGAAGCCTCATCAGAGATTGTAAATGGGGCACCAGGGTGGCTCAGCAGTTGAGCAGATGACCACATATGCCGTGGAGGAATTCATTATCTTGACCAAGGATACTTTAGCATTGCAACCAGGAGTCAAACCACCAACCTTCCAATTAGTAGGTGACCTGCTCTACCTCCTGAGCCACAGCCACCCCTGAGATGTCTCAGTGGAAAGGTGCCTGTCAAGAAGCCATTCTTAAGGAAGGGAAATGGGGAGACTTCACCCCATCAATTTGAAATTTTCAGTTTAAACCATTAATATGTACAGAGGTCAGGAGAGTGGTACAACAGTATCTACAGCCATCTCTAAAACACGGTTGAGGCTCTGTCATGGTTTGGGGATCTTGTCAAAACTGATGGAATTATGAATGCAGAAAAGTACCATCAGATTTTCATCCACTATGCAGTAACATCCGGAAAGCATCTGATTGGCAACAGATTCATTTTTCAGCAAGAAAATGGTCCCAAACTTACTGCCAATGCAGTAAAAGCAAACCTGGATAGGAAAACGCACAATGGAACACTATCAAGTCATGGATTGGCCTCCCCAGAGCCTGGACATCAACATTACTGAAGCAGTGTAGGAAAGAAGAGCTTTAAATGTCCTTCAAGAAACCTGGCGAACTATTCCTTCAGACTCTTTGAGGAAATGACAGGAAAGCTGCCACAGAGAGCTCAGGATGTGCTGATGAATAAAGGTGGTCATAATGAATACTGATGTTTAAAGTGCTGTGTCATGGAGCAAGAGAATAATAAAAAGCACAGACAACTCTCCAGTTGGCAGCAAATACAAATGTCTCCTTATAAACTTTATTAATCAATCTTGTATTTACAAATACATACATAATTATTAATTCTGATATGAAACATTGGTATTTACAAAATAGCTCTTGGAAAAACAATTCTGTACAGTACAACCTGATAAGTTAGTAAATTACATTAGTAGGTAACTGTGCAGAAGGTTTCTCAATGTCCCAGAATACTTAACTCAAGCTCTAAACCTAAAACTGATTTTTTACTACCAAACTGTCGGTTTAACCAACATTTCCACAAAGAACTTTATAGTGCCCCTATTATGCTTTTGAGTTTTTTTCTCTACTGTTTAGGATGTTCTATAGTTTTACATTTGACGTTTGCAAAGTCCACATCAAAGGGAGTTTAAAAAGTTTTTTCACTTCCACCGACATACAAAGGTTTGCTTGGGCTGCCTGCTAATTTGCTGTTAGTGCACAGACACTAAACTACAATGGCATGAACGACATATACCTCCATACAGATTAGGAAAAGGTATGATAAGAAGTGCTCAACCGTGGCATCTGCAGCTGTCAACCAGGCATAACCCCAGCCTTATTCTCTCCCACATAACACATTACTGTTTTTATGCCACTTATCTATGTCACCATGTAATACACTGGAATCACTTTGCTCCCCCTTGAAGAACAAGCATCTATCTCAACTAAAGACGGATAACTCTAAAATGTCTCTTATCAACAAAATACTCCAAATGCTGGCTGTAAGAACAAGCAAGTCTTCAAGAACTAATGAGCCAGTGGATTACTTACTTTAATGTTCCCACAAAAAGAGGAAAATGCATGTTTAGTGTTACTACAGTGTGCTACCATCTGTTTGCCCCTCTCTTCTTCTAGGTGCTGGCATATTCTCTATGCGTAGACTATTTTAAAATCCCACCAAAAAAAGCTTCCCTCATTGTGCTTGTGCTTGCTCAGTCCTGGGAGGAGACACAAATCCCTGTGGGGGTTGCATCAGGAAGGGCATCCAAAGTAAAAATCTGCCAAATCAAAACACGCAGTGGTGCTGTGGTGACCGCTTAAGAAAAAGGGAGTGGCTTAAAGCTGCTTCTTATCAAACAATGACCAAACGAGCATGATATGGTACAACAGACACAGCACTAGTTGTCACTAGTTACATGTGGAACTGGTGGAGCGAACTATCCAGACCAAAACGGGCTTGTGCGAGTGTAGCCTCAAAAAGACAAAGAAATAAATATAAAACTGTGTGTACAAAGAGGTGCTGCAGCAATGCACAGTATAAGAAAAATATTAAATAATTAAAGCATGCACACCTTTTCTAGTAGACTTTCAAAATAAAATTAGGAGCCTGTAAATAAGCATAATAGGGGCACTTTAAAGATACACATTTCCATTTTCCCATAAAATTATAAGACTGTTGAATATTACAAATGATAACAATGACATATGCCAAGGGGAACATATCTTAGACTTAAATTGTTTTGAACATGTAAACAACAAAAATAAGTATTTCATCAGCTGCTTCATCACCACTTTCTGAACTTGCTGAACATTAAAAGCAACAACACATTTTAAACAGAACATTTAAAATTTTTGCTCTAAAACACCAGTTCACTATCACATTCAAACTGCAGCAGGAGGTTCCTCACACAGCTGAGCTGCCGTCGTGGCCCAGAATGTGGCTGATGTTGTGGGCAGGACGATTCGGCTGCTTGCCAGAGTCGGCAGATGCGGTGTTGGGGAGAGACAGCAAGGGAGACATTGGCATGGACGAGCCATCGGCGGGCATGCCGGTGGCAATTTCTGGAAAAAGGGAGGTCAAGCTGAAGTTGGAAATGTGAGGGGTGATTCCAGACGAGTTGGCGATGGGCATCGGGGGCATTTCTGGAAGCAGTGGGAAACTCGCCTGACCAAAACCCACAGGGCGTGGTGGGGAGAGAATTGAGCCGAAGCGGTTGTTGAGTGGAGGAGCGCTGCCTTTGTCGGCACTCGGGCTCGTAAACATTTGGTTGGGAAAGTATTGGAGGGTGACATCACTGGGAAGGCTGGGGTGAGCAGCCGGCGAATAGGAAGGATAGAAGGAGGGTAAAGTGTTCTGAGGCTCCACAGGGAGAAGGGACGGCGTACGGGAGGCATTGGGCTGGCTCACTGGTGGGATGAATGTGGAGTTTGCATTGATGGGAGGTGGCGGATTCATCCCTCCCTCGGGAATAAAAGGGAAACCAAAGTTCTGTGTTAGGTGCTGGTCAGGAACCAGGTTGTTGTCAGTAGGAACCTGAGCACTGTCTGGCATAAAGCGGACAATGGTGCTGCGTCTTGCCTCGCCTCCAGACTGTGGTCGGCTCAGCAGCACTCCTCCTCCAGAGGGAAGCGGCAGATGGCCTTCAGGCTCAAATGGGTTGCTTGGTCTGAGAGTACCAGATCGAGGCCGGTCACCAGGTCTTAGTTTGGTGGGCTGAGGATCTCTGGCAATATGGCGAGAGTGCTGGCTAACAGCGGTGGGCTGACGAGAGGGGGCAGAGGAGCGGCCTGGCTCAGCGCTGCTGTGTGGGGGTGGAGGGTGGGGGAGTCCTGCTCGCACACCTGGGCCTGCGTGCATATTACTACCGACCTGAGAAATGTGGCCCTTGTTTCCCTCTGTAAGTCGCATAGGCGGAGCCTTCTGGGTTTGGGGAACACTGGGACTGGAGGCTTTGGCCTGTATGTCTCCTGAAGAGCTTCCAGGCACACAGCTGTACTCCATGCCGGACTGGGGGACAGCACTGCACTGCTCGCTGGTGGTTGCTCTGTTCAGGAAGGTGGGGGAGAAAGAGAGGCTTTGCATGAAACTCTGGTGACAGCCTGCCCTGTTCCCGAGGCAGTGCTGGTCCAACCTGGACCCCCTGTGAGCCAGGATGAGCTCCACTATAGCCACCTCGATTTTCTGCCATCTGCTGGGGGGCCCATCCTGAAACCTGCCTGTTGCTGCCCCTGAGGGCCCCTCTGGGAGGGAGGCACTGGTTTAGATGCCATGTCACTCCCACAGACACCTGAGCCTCAAAACCACTGAGCTGATGTGCTCCTCCTGCACCCCCCATAGCCTTGAAGGGTGGACACTCTGAGACACGCTGAACATCAGTGGATCCTGGATGGTCAGACGGCAGGCGACTCTGTGGGTTGTGCGCAATGTTGGCCTTCCCTCTTGATGTGTCCAGGTAACCACGGAGGTCTGGCTGCTCCTGAGCAGCACTGCGACCAGGCTGAAGGTGGAGACCAATGCGCTGTTGCTGGTCACCACTAGTGGAGCTTTTACCGATGAGTGCTTCTGCAGAGTAGCTGGACACACGGTGGCGCTCCTGGCGAGACGGCGTGCAGGCCAGGTCAGACGGCCGGGACACCGGATTGGCAGGAGGAGAAATGAGCTGCTGCTGCTCAAGACTCCCTAGAGCTCATCATCCTCTGCATAGCGTTATGGTCCTGACCAGGCTGAGGGAGAAGAATACAGTAGAAATATTATCAGTAACACTCTCAAAGTTAATCTTAACTACCTTAAATCGTTAACAGCAATGAAATCAGACATGGTGTAAAACCACTGTTCTCAGAACGTGACCTGGAGTCTAATGTTGGCTCTATGCTCTACTGTACATTTTCATCACCTACAATACATGTTATATTATAGTATACTGGGACAGAAAATGAAACAAATACGGTTGCTGTCAAGAAACACAAAAGAGTAAATGGACCTAAACTACTCCATCAAAAAATTAATGAATTACATAAACCGCCATCCTCTGAACTGACACATTACAAACTGACTTTGTAATGTAACACAGTGCGCCTTTTACTTGCATGGCCCTCAGTCATATGCTAGGTTCCAAAACTGGCACTCTGTCATCAAAACTTTAGACCCCTGGTGTAAAATGTCATCTAACCACAAAGCATGTGTTAACATTTTTATCCTGGCAGCTCTCAGATGTTCATGAATAGATGGTAGAAATTAAATAAAAACAACCCAAAAACAAACAAACAAACAAAAAAACAAGAAAACACAATGACCGAATTACATTTCAATTACAAACAACCTTAAATTTACAGTCCTTTGTCTACACTGTGGCTGAGGGGGCAGGGCTGCTATTTCACTGCGAAACACCACACAAACTAAAAAGCTTCAGGACAGTGAGCATTTTATTGTCTTCTTTTAAGGTGTTTTTGCTTTCTGCCACAGCAGAGAAAATGTGATCTTTTCTGTAGCAGACTGCTGCTCCCATATCTTTGTAGAAAGGACACTTAACTACAGTTTCATGTAGGTTTAGATACTGTCACAAACACACAGTCACACTAGTTTAAACCGTTTTAAATCTGTTGCACAGAAAAGAGGTCACATAAGATAGTACTTGGTAAATGGTACATGGTGAATTATAAATTTGATTGACTGGTTCCACATACACTTTATAAATGTCAAAAATGCAATTTAAATTTAATTAAAGGAGTCCATATGACAAATGTAACCACATGTTTCAACTTATAGGTTTTCTGAACTGCTAAAACACTAAACACCATTCTCTAAACCAAATTCTCAGTGGCCTAAATGTATTCTTTGAATACGACACTTTTTTATGCTAAACCTTAAACACATTCCCAGTCACTAAACACATTTCACACCTGTGTTGCAAAACTGTAAACACTGGCAGCAAAACGTGAACACAACTCCAACACAGCTGTGTTTAACACACAGAAACTCACAAATGAAGACACATGTTTCTAATTAATGTGGCCAGACCAACTGGGCAGGATTAAGGTCGGTTCAAAATGCACAGGTGGCACGAGCACACACACATACAGGGAGGCAGAGTTTGTGTGAGAGGTGGTGGACGAGGAGGAAGGGGAAGAGGACGACCAAGAACAATCATTACTGATGAAATACCGGTAACTATTGTACACTATGTCCTTGTTCATGGGATGACAATTAGGGAAGCAAGACAAAGAGTCCAATCCAATTTGAGCAGAGTCTCTGTGGCCAGAATTATCAGGACAATCAGAGAAGAGAACAGGTAACTGTTTCTTGCTGTACAGCATACAGTATACTACACTCCAAGTACTGCAATGTTCGTTAAAATGCTATTTTTTTTACTGTCAGTATACAGAATTGAAAGACAACCAAATGAGGGTGGAAGGACTGCTCTTCCCCCCCCCCAACAAGAAGCAGTCACTGCTGACACGTTCCTTCAAAATAATGCCAACCAACTACGTGAAATCCACCAGAGTGATGGGAGACACCATGCTGTCCTGATACATGAGTGGTTCACAAACAATCAGCGCTTCATAAATGTTTTCATTCCACCTTACAGCCCCTTTCTGACTCTAACAGAGGTGTTTTTTAATGTGTGGAGGTAGAAGGTGTATGACCGACAGCCCTGCAACAGGGAAACTTTACTGGAGGCAATGGAACATGCCTGTGATGATATAACTGTGGATTCTTGTTAAGGCTGGGTTCAGCACACAAGATGGTATTTCCCCCTGTTGCATGGCAAGGGAAAATATTGCTTGTGATGTGGATGAAGTCCTCTGGCCGGACCCCGCACAAAGACATGTTGCAGAGTGAATCTGAGTGACTTTCAGTAATGTGCTTTCATTTAGTTGTTTATTTTCTTGATCAACATTCGGCACTGTCACATCACTAACTACGTAATTTTTTTGCTAAATACACGTTCCTCATAACTACATGCCCTGGATGCTGTGTCTTCAGTTATTTCATGCCGTGCCTAACGAATGTTCTGTGGTGAATATATTTTTTCTTGTTGTGTGTACGATCTGAACACGTTGTTCGGCTTTGAACACAGGATAACTGATTTTGAAATGATTGTCTGATTTTGAAAGAAAAGTCTGAGGTTTTGTGGACTGAATCTTTAAATTTGTGTTAAAGGTTTTGAGAAAATGGGTGGAGGTTTCAAGAAATGAGTTTTAGCAATTTAGAAAAAACTGTAAATCAAACTGTCACTTTATACATCATGTAACACCAACCTTGAGGTGGTCCTGCTGGGCCAGGTGATTACTGTGATGGGCTCTGGAACCAGCTGCCTGGGCTTCACAACTTTTCTCCTGGTGCCTAAAGTGCTGCTGCTGGATCTGCTGCTGCAGATGCTGCTGGTGTCTGGAGTGAGAGCTCTGCTGCTGCTGCAACTGCTGTTGGTGTTGTTGATGCGCCTGGGGAGGCTGTTGATGTGTCTGTTGATGCTGCTGGGGATGAGATTGGTGCTGTGTTGGCTGTTGATGCTGCTGTGATTGTTGGTGTGACTGTTGTGGATGTTGCTGGGACTGCTGCTGTGTGTGCTGTTGATGCTGTGTCTGTTGTTGATGTGAAGGATGCTGCTGCGGCTGCTGCTGCACTCCAGATTTTTCCAAGTGATGCTGCTTCTGCTGCAGGCCAGCAGGTGAGCCAGTCTGACTGCCTCTGACAAGTCCCCGCTTCTTCTGAACATGCTGCTGCTCTTGTTGCTGCAGCGCCCTCTGGTGTATTGAGTGGCGCTGTGCTGGGTCTGTCTGTGTCAAGTGATGCTGCAGATGATACAGATGGTGTCTCTGCTGCTCTTGCTGCTGCTGTTTCATGTAAAGGTTCCCTCCCAGATGTTGGCCAGACTGTGTTACAGCATGCTGCTGGTGGCCCTGGGGCAGATGAAGTACACCTGGCTGGTTCTGCTCAGGAGGTCCTTGTGAAGGGCAGTGCCCATCTGTAGGCCGAACTACCGGGCTCATGAAAGTGTTTGCAGAGAAGAGAGGGGTTCCACTTTCTGAATTAATCCTTGTCATGACAGCTGAGGAAGATGATGGTAACTGACCAACCATCATCTGGCTGTGGTCAGCAGCTTTCACATCCATGTGGTTGACAGGGTTACCTGGTGGAGGGCAAGGCTTAGGTCGTTTACCAGTGTTTAGCATCACTTCCTCCTGTGCCTGTCGCTTAGAGATTATCTTCACTTGTCGCTCACCAACACCAACCCCTGCCTGAGCCCTCATTAATGCAGTCTTTAAGGGGGCATACTGCATTTGGCTGGGCAGCACCTGCACAGGGTGAGTGTGCATTGTTTGAGGCTTGGGATATATGAGAAGTGGTCCCTGCAGGAGAGAGAGCTGAGGCCTGCTGGCCAGCCAGACTAGGTGAGCCAGGATAGGGCTGGTGACTAGAGCTGGGCCTAATCAGGTTGTTGACACTGAGGCTTGCCACTGTCCCACTCTGAGATGAGCTCTGAGACTGGGCCTGGGGAAGAGGCTGAGACTGGGAGTAAGAAATGTTTTGTGGATGTCTGCTTCCACTGGGTGCACTCACAGACCCTTCCCCAACTTGTCCTCTGACAGACACCTCAACAGCAGGTTTAACTGTTCCTGGGTCCATGGGCTTAGCCACTTTAGCCTGCTGCCCAGCTGAGCTCCGTTCTTTACTGGTTGACACTGATGAGGTTTTTGGGGGCTCCCATGTGGCTGTGGGGGGGCTAGATGATGCAGTGTTTTCCCCAGAGCAGCCTCCACTCCTCCTTCCGGGACTGTCCTGCTCCAGCATGGCTAAGGCCAGCATCTCTGCCTGCTCAGTCGTGAACGTAAATGCTCCAAAGGACCCAGATGACGCACCGATATTATGGCCTTGGGGAAGCATGGATGCCACAGAAAACCCTCTACCACCCCCAGCTCCAGTAGACATGGGAGAATCAGTCTGTCTGCTAACGGTCATAGAGTGTTCCAGAGTTTGATCATCTAAGTTAGTATACACCTGTTGAGATAACGAAAAGTCCTTTCTAGAGGGAATGTCAGAAGTCACCACTACTAAGCTCTCTTTAGCTACTGGTGTGGATTGCATCTCCTCCTGAGCCTCACTGTTTGTTCTAGGGCCCTGAGGCGGTGCTCCCTCAGAAGGATGGCAGGAGGACAGATTGGGTGTACTCAAAACAGTCTGCTGTGTTGGAGCCCTGGGAGTAGTGTCCCTTTTACTAATATCTGAACTTGTTGTAGGGGTTGTCACAGAGCTGTGCATAGCAGAAAATGCAGGTGCAGGTGATGACAGGGTTGTGGACACAGAGGATGAAGGAGTGAGTTGAGACTCCGGTTTATTACAAGGTAGAGAATCTTGCGTGGCAGATCCCTGGGAATGACAAGGTGATGTTTGGTGGGTAGCCTTATTTAAAGGTAATGGTGCAGTTGCTGTGATACTGCTGGTGCAGACTGGAGTCAAACATGCAGTAGAAACAGAGGAAGAAGTGTACAGAGTTTCATTGGCAACTGCTGAGGTCACCACAGGTCTGTGTTGTACAGAAGCAGCAGTGCTGGCAGTGGACTTAGTCTGTGTTATGCTAGTTTCTGTACTGGTGATCGGATGTTTAGCCTCAGGAACTGAGAGTTTGGTTACAGCTGAGTTGTTGCCAGAAAGCAAAGATACTTTACTCTTGTCAAAATCTGCACTAACTGATGGCTCAATCAATGTATTGACTGCTGTAACTGCAGTTGTGATATTGCTAGTGTTAGAATGACTGAATACTGAATCACTCTGAGATGCACTGACAGAGATTTTATCCTGTGAATGGGATTGACTAAACACAGCTGACTCACTTGATGAACTGCATACAACCATTTTCTGTGTGTTCTGTGCTGTAGTGACACTACCTATAGCTTTATCTGTAACTGTGACAGCTGTGGTACATGTGGGATGAATGTCTGTGACTTTAACAGTTGAGGACTGCAAAACTGGAGATCCTGTAACTTGAACTATTTGGTTCTCTACTGTAGAAGCTGCTGGCTTGGCAGACAGAGCAACAGCAGGTTGTGGGGGACTAATTTCCTTTTTCTTTGCAGATTTAGTCCTTTTAGCTGCTGCTCTCTTTGTATTCAAGGTTGCGCAAAGCCTTTTTCCTGAAGGCTTAGAGGCACTAACCACCAGCCCTGATGTGACTGGGACCTGTAGCTGTCGGGCAGGTAGTGCAAGTGTGGCTCCAGAGATGGATGCTGGAGCAGGAGGCTGCTGTTGCAATACTGATAATGGAGCAGGTGGAGGCTGACCATTGTTCTGACTAGAAATGTTAAGAGGAAGGCCCTGAGAGATGCTCTGATTGAGACTGCTGAGGGCCCCTAAGCTGTTGAGGGCCACATTAGTAGTTGGTTCCTCACTGGTAGTGGGCTGGACCAGCTGCAATGTACTCTGGCCACCCTGGGAGCCAGCCTTATCAGAAGTCTTCACAGGCTGCAGGGCAAACACCTGTCCATTCACAGTGATAGTCTGTGGGGTTGTAGGAACTGGTGGAGAAGATGATGTCTGGGTGGCCAGTGGAGGATGGTTCACTTGAGGCTGAATAGGGCGAGGAAGAATGTGCACCAGCTGCTTTCCCCCTACACTCTGCAAGGATGGGACAGACACTGAAGTACTGGTTGTGGGTATTTGAGTGGATGCAGTGGGGATAGCAGCAGGCACCATGCCAACTTGAGGATTCTGAGCAGACGTTGTTGCCTGATTGGGTGCCTGGATGATTACAAAATGCTGACATGGTGTCTGACTTATTTCCTCCCTCACAACTGGCTGGGCAGGGCAGGCACTGGCCTGTTGCAGGATTACAACACTTGGATTGTTTGTATTCTGTGGTACTGTAACACTTGAAGCTGTTGCTCCAGCTGGGTTGACCTGCAGTACCTGCATGGTCTGAAGGAGTGGAAGCACAGTGGCCTGTGGCTGGGGTACCAAGGCTTGCTGAGGGAGCGGTTGAGGCTGTGGGATTATGGCTGTTGGAGGATGGGGAACCAATGACGCTGGCTGAAGTAGAGCAGGCTGGGACTGAGACACAACAGCAGGGTGGGCCACCACAGATGGCTGCTGTACTATGGCTGATTGAGGAAGAACAGCGCACTGAGGTTGGCGTGCTAGGACAGGCTGAGGCTGTGCCTGGTTTAGGACTGCTGGCCGTATCTGTGGTGCTCTTTGAAAGGGCTGCGCTTGAATGTGACCTGTAAGAGGGGCCTGCTGTACAGGCACCTGTGGTTGCATCTGTATTTGAATGGGATGAACAGATGGTTTGCTGACCACTGGACATACAGTCACCTGCTGGACAGGCTGGGTGGTGTTGCTGACTTCTGGAGTGGAAAGACTTTGGCAGACTGGCTGCACTGTGTTCCCTGCCATCTGCAGTGTTGTCCAGGTAGTCTGTGTGCTGCCTGCTGCCCCAGCCCTGAGAAGGGCCTGGCTGTTTGGGATAGCAGTGTAACTTGCAGTCCTTATGGCAGTGTCCTGTGTTACCCAAGAGCAACCCTCCGAGGCTTTTAAAGAGTTAGTGGATGCAGGCAGAGCAGGGCTTTCGTTTGGGAGCTGTGAAGCTGAAGTAGCTGCTAAGGTGAGGGTCTGAGCTGGGATGGCAGGCTGAGCTTGCTGAGGCAAGGATGTGGATGCTGCAGGGATCTGGAGAGTGATGTAAGACACGGAAGGTGGCAGAGTGGGTGCCACAGCTGGCGCCTCAACCACACACTGCTCTATCATTCTCAGGCTGCCATTAGACTGAGTAGGTGCTGCTGCTGACCCAGGGAGAAGTGCAGGGGTGGATGAAGAGTTGTTAACATGCAGGAGGGCTCCATTAACCCTTAATCTGGCACTGGTCTCAGATGATGGCTGAATAATCAATGTTTCAGATGACTGTTTCACAGGGCTAGTCTCCTTTCCTGCCAGGGATATTCCATTGCCGTTAGAACAGACAATGATCCCCTTTGGGAGTTGGTGAGTGGGGGGAACTTTTGCCACTTTAGCACACCTTTGCTTGCCCTTCCAGTGGATAGTGGGATCCTCTAGCGGGTTAATGTCATGGGCTTTGAGAAGCTCGATGTAGTGAGCACTCTCCCTCCTCAATTCCTCCAACTGACGCCGCAGCCGACGGATCTCCTCCGCTGCAATGAGGTATAGGAGCACATATAATCACACGTTCATGACTGCAACAACAAATAATTCATATTCACACTTAACTTGTAGGATAATCAAATTAAAAAAATTAAAAAAACAGATGCGTACAATATCAAAATTTACCTTGGACTTTATCTCCTCCTTCCAGAAGCATTGTATCATTTTGTTTCTTCAGTTCAGTGATGTAGCGAAAGGCCTGGTCCAATATCATGTTCTTACTCTATAAATTATATAATAAATGTTTTCTATTAACACATGCTGTCCAAAACAAACAGAATTTCAGTAGATTTAGGCAAAGGGGAAACACCACATTGTCTCTTACCTGTTTAAGTGCCTGGGAACATGGCAAAAGATTACCAATGCGGTTAATCCCAGCATTAATCTTTTCTTTTCTGTGTCTCTCAACTAAAATAACAACAACAACAACAAGACACAAAGTCTTCAATATTCAGGTACTTTTAAAGTAAATCCCACACACCAAATCTATGTTCATCTGTTTTTTTTGTTTGTTTGTTTGTTTTTACCTGCATTGTGAGATTCTTTGTTTTTCTTCTTTCTGCAAAAAAGAAAAAGAAAAAAAACGAACAGTTCCTATTTTAAAAGAGCTCTTGAGCTGATTATTTGATTGAAGAGGAGCAAAGAGAGTGCATTTCAAAGACGCTTACTTGGGTTTACGGCCAGGTGTCTGAGTTTCAGTCATCTCTGGCATCCTGTCCTCACAGCTGCCTGTATGATGAGCTACCAGTCAACACATCAACAGCTGGACCTTAAATCCATTACGTATTCGTCCTGCTGCAAGGAAAACATAAAGCATCCGGACAGAGTACTATTAATTATAAATAAGAGCACTGTCAACACACTGTTGTGTAACAACAGAGAAACACAGTACAGATACAATTAGCTAGCAATGACGATGTTAAATAGTTTTACACAGCAGCAGATGTGAGTCAGTTAAATCTGTAAAGCTACACTCAGCCCCACTACTACTACTAGATGCTAACAAGCTAGTGTAATTACCCTAGCATTACTCATTTAGATAAAAACACTTACCTGCATATTACAAACATAATGAAGAAGTGTTACACGAAGTGACTAAACCTCTGCTTCTCCTAGGCTGGCGTCATAGTATCGACATCAAGCGATGTTTATATAATTTAAACCTGCAAAGAAACCTGAGCAATTACCCAGTCAGCTAGCTTTCTGATAGCTAGCTGGCTAACAGCTATGTTAGCTCATCGAGACCGACATGATCATTAAGCCGAATAACGTCGGGTCCGTTCTCGGCTGTGCTTATACAAAGGTTGCTTACAGAAAGTAGTTTTCACCAACCTCTAGCCTCGACATTTCGGGGACTGCTGTTCCTGTAAGAACTTTGAGACTGAAGGCTAACTATTAGCTAGCAAAGATTCAACTCATCTCCCAAAACAATTTGGATAACCTAACTTGGTGCTGAAAGGGGAGAGGTCGAAGGGGTGTTGACAGCCAATAGCGTTCTAGATTGGGGAGGTTTTTATCCAATCATAACACGTAAAAGAAACCAGGGAATAGGCGCATGCATTTGTGTATTACATGTGTAGTACAAAATCAACCCATGACTAAAGTAGGCGCCCGCGCGTGCGTGCATATATACATATATATATGTGTGTGTGTGTACAAACCCAACCAGATTTCTGTGCTCAATATTACACTGTCAAAATAATACAACACAATTACTGCAAATAGTAATTTCTTTATTTAGACGTTAAAAAGTCTTACAATATAGAGCTCCAGAAAAGATAAAATTCTCCAAAGAAATGAAAACATGCGTATACTACAGTGGAGAGGACACAACTCTCCTTGCATGCAGAGGTGTCAGAGCTTCCTCTGGGTAAGATCATAGCAAAACTCCAAAACTTTCAGCTGAAAGTGTGTGTAATAACTGAAGCTCATTGATGCAGGACGTTTGAGAAGACCAATGTTGTAAGATGGCTACATAAGGTGCCAAAGGTGTTTCAGGTATTATGTCTCGAAACACTTCATATTTAGAGACACGCATCCTCACCACCTTTATTATATTACTGAAAATAATGCCCGAATCCAATCTCTGATGTTATTCATAACACATTCAATGCAATTATTCGGTTCTCTCATTCTTTTATAATTTCACTTTTTATGGTAAACCCAGGAGAACCTCTGAACCATTTGCCATCTCAATGTAGAAAATAAAAATAATAGTTGAGAGGGGGAATTAAATAACAGACTGGAAAATATTTAAAAATTAAGAGTGGTGAATGCATCTTCCCACCGCCACAAAACCGTCACGCTTTCCTTATCCCTGTACTGAGGGGACACATTTCTTTTTTCCCCCTCTGGACACAACAAATTTGTCACTCATTTCTCATGAGTCCCAAGGTTCAGGTGGTGCAGGAAGAGAGTTGGGTCTGTTCCACAAAAAACTCAAAGTATCACTCCAAACTGACCAGCTGGAACTGCGTGTGTGTCAGTGATGGTCTTTCAAACACTTTTTCCTTTCCCTTTCAAACCAACCGTTTTCTTTTGCTCATCAGTACAGATCTTTCCACTTTAATAACCGCATAAAACAACACAAACAATGTAATCTGCAAACACCAAACCCTTGCCCCTCCACCATGTCTACAACTGTCAGAAATTGTTAATTGTGTCATCAGGAGCACTACTTGATGCTAAGTTTTTTGTCAATTAACTGGGCAATAACAGATGCAAAAAAACCAGGGGATCCCCTTGCAAAATAAACGAGGCAACTTTTATGCTTGAAATTTTTGTTTTCTCTTTTTAGCGTCCTTTGAAGAAACTGTTGAATCCTGGGGCATTTGTCACAGTTCTGTTTATGTGGAGATGGCAACATCAGTGCCTTTTCCAAATGTTGTGCCCCTACTCTGACTTCTGAAGCTCTCCGCTGGGCGGTGCACAAGGACTGCGCAGGCTCTTCTGCAACACATGGGCATCTGCAGGCTCTATCCTCTTGTAGTAATTCTTCTTTGTCTCAATAATCTCAAAGCCAAACTTCTGGTAAAAGTCAATGGCTGACTCATTGCTGATCTGCACATGACTGTAGGGTGGGGAAAATCCAAATTTATTAGTAGGCAGCTCATCTGGAAAAACAGATTCTAGTTTATGTGACACATAGATAAGATTTCATACATATTCTGTAAACACTCACAGGTAAATATTGTCAAAAGTGCCATCCTTCTCACAGATATTTAGGACATGATTTAGCATCTTTGTACCTGGGGAAAAAAGTAAACAAAAAATTAGAGAAAGAAAGCACAAAATCATAACAGCATCTTCTTAAGCTCCCCACTACAAATAGGTATTGAGAACCAATACCAAACTATCCAAGCCATCACATGCCTCCAATTAGATAACTTTATTTTACCACACAAACTCATCTGAATCTCTCAGTTTTTTTCCCTACTCTGTTGACTCTATCGTGACCCACACATAATAAAACACTTTCAATGATAAGCAAAAAAAAAGTATAAAACTGTTCAGGAATCAATGAGGGGAACAACCAAGAACTGTGCTCAAATGCGGAATCAACTATATCAATGTTGTGTAAAAAAAACCTTCAGTATCCAGTCCTACTCCTTACCAATTCCAAGTCTACGGTAGGGTGCTAGACAGCCAAGTGTCATGATGTACAGTCTCTTCTGGTTCTGAGAGTGGTCCACTCTGCAGCACACAGCACCCACTGCAATGTCATTGAAGTACGCTGCGGGGGGTGAGGGGGATAATGTTGATAATCAAACAAATATTACATTCATACCTAAAAAATAGCCACATTTCTACCCCATGTCTGATAACCAAGCAATTAAAATGTGTGCAGACTGAATCCTGCTACTCATTTCTCTATTATTTCAATGTAATCACATGAAGTCATACTTTAGTGCCACAGTTTTTAAAGAAACCTACCTAAATTACCTGGGTGTAAGCATTGTAATGTCTTACCTAGCTTTGCAAGCTCTCCAACTTCCAGCACATCTTTGTAAAACTTGTCGTTGTAGCTGACGGGAAAGATGACCTGGTTCAGGCGTTTCAGCTGCTTAATGTTGTGGGGCGTAACGTCCCCCAGCTCGATCCGGCTACTGGAACAAGAGCAAAACGGTCAAATGGCTGATAACTGGTGCACGATTACATTCAATGTTATACGACTCAAAATACAATAAAAATCAACTAACTGACACCTTCAGAGCTTACCGAGTCCTGATTTCTTTTTTCCAAACTATGCACTTAATATGTGAACAAACACTATTGCTACCAGAGCTGGAAGATTAATTCCTCAGATAGTTCACGGACAGCAAATTATGTGATAAGAATTTTGATAATTGATTAATACATGAGGTAAGTTTTTCTCAACTATGAGAATCTTCCCAAAAGCTGCAACACTGTTGAACTCTCTGGTTAACTTATGTATAGCACTAATGTGCAATATTCTTTTGAGTAGCTCCATATATTCATACCCCTCAGGAATATATTAACATATATTTATATAATCTACTTACTACTTATGTCATAAGCTGTAAATAACTCATGCAAAGTGCATTATTCTACTGTTCAATTTTATTTGTTTCAATAACTATATCTGATATATACATTACATATATAGTCTGTACATAACCCATGTTCACTCCTAATGTGCAACATTCTTATGTCTTACATCCTCCAAAACACCACCTGTTTTAAATATTATGTATGCATATGTAGGTATATGTATGTTTATATATATACATATACACATGTTATGAACTGTGTCAGGGTGTATAGATATAATTTTGTTATGCTTAAATGATGACAATAAAGAATCTTGAATCTTTAACATCCTGCTTTTGCTTTATGTTACTTTAAAGCAAAGATCTTTTGGACTCTTGTTTGGAAATAAACTGTGCTTTACCAAACTACTCAAAGAGCTAGTTTAAAAAAAGTGAAACCATAATTAAAATCACTAGTTATTCTCTTAATTATAATTAAGCAATAGCAAATACACAATTGTCAGCCAGATTGCATTTCTTTGGACAAATCCCTCTTATAATTACGTTTTACAAAACAACACATGCAGCCTGTGATTTTGAGACTCTTTACTAGGTAAAGGAAACTTCTGTGATCAAGACTTATATATATTCTACTTTAAATAACTTCAGGATAACCAGGGGACAGGGCTGGATTGGTGTAATGAGTAAATGACACACACATAGCAGTCCACTCGCCTCAATGAGGGGTTCACTGTGGTATTTATAGGATGACTACGCATCCAAGAACTGGTGGAGGTCAAGTGTGTTGTGCCTAAGAAGATAGTGAGATGTGAAATCCTAAAGGTAGAGTTAATATAATTCAGCATTAACCGTCCTAATGTAATCGGAGAATTTAGTCAAAAATGTCTAAGCATCACTGCCAGTGTGTTACTTTGGCAGATCAAGTTACACTGAGTCAGCTGGCACAAATACTAAAGTTGCTGGCAAGCGTGACTTTAAAACGGCAACTTTTTCCCCAGCGTGATAACTGCGTCTAAGACTTGCGTTTAAACTGACGTGACTCCCCTTCAGATAGCTGAAGTTCGCGGCAAATACCAAAACAACCAGAGCCAAGGTTAGCTTAGCTAAACTGGCTTTACTGACTCAGCTCCCCACTAGCAGCAAGCTAGTTAGCTTAGCTTGTTCGCGACCTACACAAACCGACAAGTGGCTCAAGTTAAAGACAACACCCGCGACAGACCCGCCTGTATATTTGCTGTCTTTGTATATTTGCCCTGCTCCTAAATAAAAGTCTTTTCGCAAGCTAGCTAGCCTCGCCGTCTCCTCCCCGCCTCCTCCTGGAGGGGAAAAAAAAGACATGAAAAACTTTACTTGTGCTAAGCTACGTATTCATGACCCAGAAGTTCACACTCACCCTTTCATTTTAGAGAAGTGATATCCGTTGTTTTCGAAAAGGGTGAACTCTGGAGTTGTTTCAGGTAAAAGGTGAGAATTTGGAAAGAGTTGGGGTCGGGGATGCCTCCCGTTTTACCCTCCACATGTAGCTAGTTACGATGGTTGCAGTTAGCTTAGCCGCCACACTCCTTCCACGACTGTGTGGAAACGGAGACTGTCAACCCCTGACCTCCGCATGCGCACAAACACCTCTGCGCCACCTCTGAGACTTTTTGACCTGGATTTGGACTCACAGGCTGTTTAACAGCCGCAGCAAAAAAAATTATTAATTAACTAATTAATTAAATAACTGTCCGTGTTGATTTTTATTCTTTTTCTTTGCGTGTTGAATATATTCTGCTTATCACGCTTAATTATAAGGTGCTGCATTGAGAAATTATTTAAGGGGACATGATTTCTGCTGTAATTTTGAGGCGTGTATGATGCATCTGTCTGACCGCCACAAACAAGCGTTATGTTTAAGAAAAAACACGTTTTTCAGCATAATTAATTATTGTAGAACAACAGGATCACTACTACTCAGTGGAATCTACCCTTTTTGCTTTCTATGCATATTATCTAACTTACTTTGCAATCGTCTGTACGCAAAAAATCGTAATAAAAATAAGTTTATGTATGTAATACAGTATGAGTTGGTGTAAGTCAGAGCGAGGCTGAGATTATTTACGCAACCAAAAGTGAAAGAAAAACCCCACGAGCCCTGACTCAGGGCAACAAATAGCCAATCAGGCCACAACTTTCGAAATTTGTAGTTTTAGTAGTTTTGTAAATTTTAGTTTTGATAAATGCAACCCCCACCCACCCTGAAAATCGCCAAAAAGGTAAGCAGTGGATCATTTTCTTGAAATAATGAAAACCAAAAAAGAAACCTATTAACCATATATGAGGCCATAGACGGGTTATGAATACACATTTAAATACATAAACTGTATTACACTAACATCACATTTTCATCGCTTTTCTCCTAAAACACCTGAAAGTTGCACCGCGATCTGCGAAAACGCCTCCATTTTGGCTCAACCATTGCTGCAAAGATATCTAACAACAGGAGAGATAAAGCTGCTTTGGCCCCACCTGTTGTCTTTACTTAAGTAATGTAACAGCTAAACATATTATCTATCGTCTCTTACCAGCAGACCTGCATTACTGTTAATTTACGCCCACAAAAGGTCCACTTAAAAGTTTATGTAGTCTCTTAAGTCCCCCTCTCCCTCATGTACCTGTAACACCAGTTTATAATAAAGACATTATTCAATGGTGAAACATAATTTGATACAAGGGATAATACTGCTTGACTATAAAAAGCTACGACCCCGTGGTAGTCCTTTGTGCAAACTGAGCTAAAATGATCACGAATATCTACCGGTTAAAGATCTTTGCTTGTGTCACGGGGAGGATCCAAAATGGCGGCAGTTGCCGCTGGCCCGCAGTAAAAACGAGCGGAGAGTGAATGAAGTCAGCTGATCTCTGCTTGCTGTCACGCTCCGCAGCAGCCAGCGTTCTCTCGAAGCAAGACAGTAAACGGACACTTCACAACCGCACGGTAATTATCAAGGTTTTTCTTTTAATGTGTTACGCCGTTTTGATATTAGAAACTGTATTTTACTCTGTGTTTACGGTAAAACTGTTTAGCTATCCCTATGCGCCAGAATTATAGTGACAGCATTTTTTTTCCATAGCCAGGCCGACAAACCAGTCTTGCTGTCATTTTCACAACACCAAATCACATACATAGCTAGCTAACCTTGTTGTTAATGTAGGGACGAAGTGGGGCCCAGTAGAAATTACAAACATGATTTTTTTTTCCTGCTTTATGATTCGGATTTCAGACTCTTCCTGTTGTGTTATACAGCTGGCTAGTTTACAGTTCCGAATATCGCACAAATGCACACACTCCTGCTCATCATATGTCATAAACAGGCATCCGGGTCATTCTTGTGTCATATAATCTTTACTATTGGCGTGTTAAAACAGTATTATATCTATCTATATGTGTGTGAGTGTTTATGAGCTCACGATCATCAGTGTTACCTGCGTCCACGGGGCGATTATTTAACATCTGCACGTCAGGATGCTTTGCAGGATCATCTCACATACATGTAACATTACTGAGCCTGTTTTTTAACCAGACACCATCTCCTAGTGTTTAACCCTGTGGTCATAGGGGGCAATAGGGTTAAGCTCACTACTGACTCATCAGTGCCTGGCTGATAAGCTGTTTTATCAGTGTAACATTTTGTCCCAACGGGAGGCTTTTCCTATTTTTCCCTTCTTTATTTATTATTTATTTATTTTGCTGGACATCATGGGATTAGACCACATTAGTATATTAATGCAGTAGTAAAATGTCTTTAATATGTGAAATGCAGCAGTCAGATGGGAGAAAATCTCCAGAGTTTCCACACACATAGTCATAATTTTGACTTCCCCCTTTTCATAGGCTGACTTCCTCAGACTCATAGACTGAAGGCAACCGGTCATGTGCCAGGATCATATGATTTATTACTGTCATGTAAAATACTTTTTCCATAGCTCTTTTATCTGGAAGTTATGAACAAATGCCATTCTGACGGTTTATTACATACAACCTGCAATGAATATTGCAATAACTATTATAGTGCTGCTGTAAAAGAAGGCATATTCAATTTTAACATGCAATTCTATTGTTATTTGTAGAATAATAACAGTAATAATAATAATCAAGTTGATGGAGAGTTGTTTCTGGTACAGTAGCAAGTTTTTTCAGGTGAGCTCTCATAGGGTCACCAGTATTATCCGCTTAAACCAGTGAATTCAGTCTGTTTTTTGAACAGTGAAGCCTTATTTAGGTGTCTCTCTTGCACTTCTTGCATTAACCTGCAGGTGGAGCTGCTTTATTCCAGCACAGATGGCCAAGCAGGCTGGCATGAGCAGGAAGATCTTTGCATCAGTGGGAAGGGCAATAAAGGACATAGATGTAGATAGAGGGAGAGGAAAGAAAAGAAAAGGGGGTGCAGAAGAAATCACAGTATAAGCATGTTTTCTTGATATAGCTACAATTAATGTATGAAATATATAGCAGATATAACTGATCTTGAGTATGTGAAGATCATCTGCAGGTGGCTCTCTGTGAGGATGGGTCTGTGTCACGACTGGTGGCAGCCTGTGCTTGTCTTACAGCTGCACATAGCTGAATTGTGTGATATAAATACCACAGAAATAGACGCAGGAAAGACTCACCATATTCTCCATATATTGTCTATACTGTACATAGTGTATACAGTTTTTGTCAGATTTTTTTTTATCATTCTTTATACCCTACCTCCTGTATTTTTATATTTTCTTATTTATTTTTATATTTTTATACTTTCTTATTGTGTTTATTATTATTTATTATTTATTTATTATTGTGTCCCATACAATACTTTACCACTGCTACATTGAAATTTCCCCATTGTGGGACCAAAAAAGGGATTTCTATTCTGTTCCATATGAAAAAAGAGCATGCTGCAGGATCCCCCTCTAATGTTAGGCTGACACGTCACACTGACTGACTGTAGTAGGCCACTGGACCTGAGGTGTGCAGCTGAGGAAGGAGAGGCTGGTGAGGTGGGATGGCCTACTTCCGTCTGTGTTGCTGAGACTGCAGAGAGATGAGGAGTCCTGAGCAATGACGCTGTGCTTTCTTCAAGGTTTCCATGGTTATCACAAGACGAACCAATATAGAGTAGTCAGCACAATGCCAGGAAAATATTCTCTTTCATTTAAAAATAGATTTGTGTTCATTTTTTACTCTTTTACATTCAAATAAACTCAGCTTAAGAATATAAATCCCTCCCAAGTCTGGGCAAAAGTCCATATTCATACATCCATTTCCTTAACCGCTCACCCTGTACAATTTCCCAGTCCATAACAGGGCTAGTCCATATTCATTTAAATGCCTTTGTGTTATAAGAGAAAATAAAATGTTTTATTTAAGAGCTCCTGTGAGTTTTCAAGTTGGCACATTAAAGGTATTTTTTGTAATTACCACAGGTGCCAATGTTTCACCAGTGGGTGTGTTGAAATATTTTCAGATGTTTGCTGCTGTCGTTTAACTTTCAATATTTCTTTTAGCCCTACACCCATTTCCTCAGGAGTGTTTGAATTTTCCCAGCCTGGCGCTGTAAATATGAATGTGCTCTCTTGCCTGTTTAAATAAATGTTACACTGGCTTGCTACACCACCTTGTGGTCAAAATTAGAATTACACAAAAGTGCCCCCCCAGCTGAATTCAACTTTACTTGATGTTTCCTCAACAGAAGGACAGATGTTTTGGATGTCACGTGGTTGTTTTTTCACATCTTGAACAGTTTTTAAATATTCTTAAACAAAGAAATTTGCAATAAGTACTTTTAGCCTGTGGATGGATAGAAATGGAAATGTACTAATGAGTGAAGAGAGAGTGGTGGAAGGAGTACTCTGAGGAGCTGATAAATTAAGAAAATTAAGAGGTATTGAAGGTGAGCGAGTTCAAATACCTGGGGTTAACCATTCAAAGCAACGGGCAGTACTCAAGAGAAGTGAAGAAGAGAGGGCAGGCAGGGTGGAGTGGGTGGAGACGAGTGTCAGGATAGATTTGAGACAGGAAGAGTAAAAGGAAAGGATTACATGATGGTAGTGAAGACCTGCTATGATTTATAGTTTGGAGATGGTGGCTCTAACAAAAAGACAGGAGGTGGAGTAGGAGGTGGCAGAGTTGAGGACGTTAAGAATTTTATTGGGAGTTATCAGGATGGCCAGGATTAGAAATGTGTAAATCAGAGGGACAGCTCAGGTTGAGCAGTTTGGAGACAAAGTTAGAGGCAAGGCTGAGATGGTTTGCACATCTGCAGAGGGGGGATAGTGGATATATTGGACAAAGGATGTTGAAGACTGAGCTGCCAGGCAGGAGGAAAAGAGGAAGACCTCAGAGGAGGA
This sequence comes from Pterophyllum scalare, assembly GCA_024447675.2. Lineage (NCBI taxonomy): Eukaryota > Metazoa > Chordata > Actinopteri > Cichliformes > Cichlidae > Pterophyllum > Pterophyllum scalare. The sequence goes on along the minus strand of JAMQGT020000831.1, from coordinate 159,027 downwards.
TGTAGTGAAGGGGAACATCCAGAGGGTTGGTGTGACAGAGGAGGATGCTAGGGATAAGGTGAGATGGAGGCAGATAATCCATTGTGGTGACCCCTAAAGGGAACAGCCAAAATGGAAGAAGAAGAAGAAGCTGCAGAAACGGTTCTGCTTATTTAAAAAAAAAAAATCAAACCTGGGTTATCTTAATCCTTAGGAAGCATGGTAATTCTGGTGCTTTCTGAAACACAGGGGCTTTATGGCTGCAAATTATCTCATTTATTATTTAAAATTAGCCTCAAAAAGGGAAGTTTTTGTCACTAACAGTCCCTCGTGTTTCTCTCTTTTCTTTTCTTCCAGTCTGACTAATAAACTTGTGAAGATGGACATGTCCAAGCTGCCCAAGATCAGGGATGAGGAGAGAGAGAGCCAGTTTGGATACGTTCACGGAGTCTCCGGACCAGGTTGGTTCCAACACACACTTTATTATTAGCACTGGAGTGTAATGACACAAACTCTTTTGATCATGTCTGTATATCGCAGTGGCACCTACAGGGTTTTGTAGGCATGAATGGCACGTTTTCTTCCAAAGGCATGACAGCCTTGCATCTCTTCAAAACAGCAAACTGCAAAATTCATTTCAGTCAGCAAAAAAAGCACTCACTCTGATGATTATTTCTTGTCTGTGCTTCCAGTGGTGACAGCGACGGCCATGGCAGGGGCAGCCATGTATGAGCTGGTTCGTGTTGGCCACAGTGAGCTGGTGGGAGAGATTATCAGGCTGGAAGGAGACATGGCCACCATCCAGGTCTACGAGGAGACATGTATCCTTATTTTACAAGGCTGTTATCACAGGATATGTTCCAATTTATTAAGTTCTGTCCTAAAACAGTAGGAAGGGGTCCATATAAATAACCATATGGGGTTTGGTTGCAGTTGCAGTTCCAGTTCCGACTAGCCACTGTCTTTCTTCCACCCTGAAGACCCCTGGCTTTGTGGTATATTTACTAAAGAGGCAGCCTGGTATGATCACTAAAGTGGGTATATCATATTATTATTTGTCATTTATTTATTATCTAATTGTCAGTATATGCTCACCCTGGACCAGTGATAAGGATAATGAAACTTGAGCATTTCATAGGTGTCCTTTGTCTCTTTGGAGTCATTGGTGCTTTTTTTTTTTTTCGAAGTGGAAATGTCAAACATCGCCCTAGGATTCAAGTGGCTAAGAAGTGCATTTTTAATGACGTATTAAGTATATACTAGGATAATATAAGGCTTTAATATTTCAGATTATTCAAGCAATTCCAAGAATGTTTCTGTACCTTAGACAATAAAATTGCACCTTTTATGTAATTGGATAGATTTGGTCACAGCCATAAATTAAAAAGCTTTGAATGTCCCTCAAGAAGCCTGGAGTACTATTCCTGAAGACTTCTTAAAGAAATAGCAAGAAAGCTGCCTTAGAGAGTTCAGGCTGTGTTGAAGAATATAGATGATCATGCCAAATATTCACTTTCAAGCTTGTTAGAACTCTGCTTGTTTTGCCCCATATGCTGTATTTCCCTTTAAGTTTTTACATTTCAGTAAATTGCTGCACCTATTTCCCATGTTCTTAAAGAAATACAGGGTGGCTCAAGACTTGAACAGTGCTGCTACCGCACCAATTACTTGCAGTACACAGTGTTTTTATCTCATGTTAGTGTTCATATTAGAAACAGCCTTCAGCTCTCATCCAAACACTGATGGGTTTTTCTGAGCTTGAATTCAGCTGGTGTGTCTGTGGGAGATCCTGTGCTCCGGACAGGGAAACCTCTTTCAGTCGAGCTGGGTCCAGGAATCATGGGCTCAATCTTTGATGGTATCCAGCGACCTCTCAAGGACATTAATGACATCACACAAAGCATCTACATCCCCAGAGGCGTAAATATCGGAGCCCTCAACCGAGATCTCAAGTGGGAGTTTTCTCCCAGCAAGAGCCTGCGGGTAAGAGTCCATGTAGACTTCTTCTTGAAAAGTCTGAGTTGTCAGGTGACTTAGATTCACTCCATGTCTCTTCTCTTGTTGTTAGGCTGGCAGTCACATCACGGGTGGAGACATCTATGGCATGGTGTACGAGAACTCCCTCATTAAGCACAAGATCATGCTGCCTCCCAGAAACAGGGGCACCGTGACCTACGTGGCTCCGCCTGGAAACTATGATGTTACCGTGAGTCTGACACACCTACAGCCACAGCTGTGGTTTTACGAGCGGCGGTGGTGTTGATTTGTGCTGATGTCGAATGCGTCTCTGTATCAGGATGTGGTGATGGAGCTCGAGTTTGAGGGCGTGAAGGAGAAGTTCACCATGGTGCAGGTGTGGCCTGTCAGACAAGTGCGGCCCGTCACAGAGAAGCTGCCCGCTAATCACCCACTGCTGACCGGACAGAGAGTGCTGGATGCCCTTTTCCCGTGAGTTTCAAATTCTCCTTTAGACCCTACCCTTGATAATATTTTTGCGAAAGTTTTCCTAAACTCTTCTCCTCATGGTTTAAAGATGTGTACAAGGAGGAACCACAGCTATCCCGGGAGCCTTTGGCTGTGGGAAGACTGTCATCTCTCAGTCCCTGTCCAAATACTCCAACAGTGATGTCATCATCTACGTAGGCTGTGGGGAGCGTGGAAACGAGATGTCAGAAGTATTGAGGGACTTCCCTGAGGTGAGTGGCGTTGGACTGGTACCCCGTTCTGAGTAAACTGGTGTGTAGACATAACTGACAGTGTTGTTTGGTCAACAGCTAACAATGGAGGTGGACGGAAAGACGGAGAGCATCATGAAGAGAACAGCGCTGGTGGCCAACACCTCCAACATGCCCGTAGCTGCCAGAGAAGCCTCAATCTACACAGGTAACTGTTAATAGTGCCCTAAAAGTTCTCTTTAATCTCTAATTCTCACTGTGGGATCCTCTTATCAACTGAAAAACTATGAAGTATAACAGGCGCATTATGAAAACAATCATTGTTAAGGGATGGCTCACTCCCTGTCCTTGTGTGATTGTTTTTAATGAGCTTGCATGTGTTGTGCTTGGCAGGGATCACTCTGTCTGAGTACTTCAGAGATATGGGGTACAATGTGAGCATGATGGCCGACTCCACCTCCCGTTGGGCTGAGGCTCTCAGGGAGATTTCTGGTCGTTTAGCTGAGATGCCTGCTGGTAAGTTTGAAATCTCCGGGACCAGGGCTTCTCAAAGTTTTAGGGGCCAAATTAGGGTCTCATGGGTGAGAAAAATTTCAAGCATCTCCTATTTATTGTAAAAAAGATTTAGCTGGTTTGGGTTCAGTGTCTCGAGAATGTGGCCTTAGTCAAATATTCATCTATGCTGTGCCTTGAGGGCCAGTAAGACTAGAAAAGAACTACATAAATGTCCGTCCATTCCTTTCCAGTCTTCTCAGTGCATTAAATGAGAAAAGAAAGATTAGAAATCTACTCATGCTGACGTTTTAAAGAGAAATGATTAAATCTGTGACTTATAATTTTCTGCCGCTCGCTTATCTTTGACTATTTGCGTCGGTGTCAGCTTAAAATTCTTTTGCTTGTTAGATTATTTGAGGTATTTTGGTCATAACGTACAAGCTTCGGAGTTAGTTTCCAAATCACCAAATGGCTCACCAAATATTCACCCCGTAACTTTAAATTAAACAATTTCAACTTGCTGGGAAAACTTGTGTTTGAAGTAAAACTGTAAAACGGATGGTGTGAATATAGATGTGTGTTCAGTGTTGAATTCTCTCACGTCTTTAGTGAAATAGAAGCAGAATGGTACTCAGCTGTATACAAAAGCATTGTCTGCATGTGCCCACAGACAGCGGCTATCCTGCATATCTGGGCGCCCGACTCGCCTCCTTCTACGAGCGTGCTGGAAGAGTCAAGTGCCTAGGCAACCCAGAGAGGGAAGGCAGCGTCAGTATTGTAGGAGCGTGAGTACAGCTTTGCATCACTAGAGGGAGACATTACTCACATCTTTTCTGGGCTTAACTAAATGGAATTCAGAAGTCTAATGAAAATGTTTGCGCTTTCCTCAGTGTATCACCCCCTGGTGGTGACTTCTCTGATCCTGTTACCTCAGCCACACTTGGTATTGTTCAGGTAAAGGATCAACTTCTGATCCCGCTGTAAGTAGATCAGCTTTATAAGTCGCAAGTGCTTTATTATTCCCCCCGTTTCTTCCCCTCTTAGGTGTTCTGGGGTTTGGATAAGAAGCTGGCTCAGAGGAAGCACTTCCCCTCCGTCAACTGGCTCATCAGCTACAGCAAATACACCCGTGCCCTGGATGAATACTACGACAAGCACTTCCCCGAGTTTGTACCTTTGCGTACTAAGTCGAAGGAGATCCTGCAGGAGGAAGAGGACCTGGCAGAGATTGTGCAGCTTGTTGGAAAGGTAATTTACCACAAAGTTGGTAATTGGGTTTGATGTCCTCTTCAAAGTCAGAAACAGATCCTGCAAAAATATCACTGTCACCTGTTTTGTTTTGGCATATTTCAGGAATTCACTGAAGTCTTTTTACATGAATAAATGTACAGTGTGATTATCTCTGACAGGCTTCACTGGCAGAAACGGATAAAATCACCCTGGAAGTTGCCAAACTGATCAAAGATGACTTCCTGCAGCAGAACGGTTACACTCCTTATGACAGGTAAAATTTATAGCCTACATGACTTGTACCTTAATTGATTTTACTGGTTCAGATAAAAAAAAAAAAGAGGGTGGAAAAAGTAAAGTTTCGCAGCCGCGTAATTTCTTTGTGGAGTTATTGATCTAATCTAATCTTTGGTGTCAATCTCTTCAGATTCTGTCCCTTCTACAAGACAGTGGGCATTCTCTCCAACATGATAGCTTTCTATGACATGGCGCGGCACGCGGTGGAGACCACAGCTCAGAGCGACAACAAAATCACCTGGGCCATAATCAGGGAGCACATGGGAGAAATCCTCTATAGGATCAGCTCGATGAAATTCAAGGTGTGTTCAGATATACACGCAAAAGCTTGTTTCTTCTGTTTCTTCCTTAATCTATGTGATTTTATTTTATTTTTTTTAAAGACAGTTTTTCTAATGAAATACAGTTTTTAAGCACCAGGGTGCGTCACCTTACACTTCAAGCTATAAGATTTTTTATTTCTGTTTCCGTGCAGGACCCGGTTAAGGATGGTGAAGCCAAGATCAAAGCCGAGTATGCACAGCTGCTGGAGGATATGCAGAACGCCTTCCGTACCTTGGAGGAATAGGCTCCCACCAGTCACAATCTTTCCAGTTTTCATCTCTGTCCCCTCCACTGCAGAATCACATTGCACCTCCATGTATTCCCAAACTCTGTGTACTCCTTTGTGCTCCTTTGTGAGTTACTGTGTGAGAGTGTGTGTGAGATTTCATGTGGAGGGAAAAGAGAAAGATGTACTGTATTCATTATTACTCGTTGCCTCGTATAGGCACACTCTGGATCCTCTGCATGGTCATTGTTCATAGTGTGTGTGTGTGTGTGTGTGTGTGTGTGTGTGTGTGTGTATGTGAAATAGATGTATGTATGAAACAGGGATCCCTTCACCTTGATGATTCCTTTCTCTGTTTACATGAATCCTACGTGTTGTGTTGCTCTTCCTGGAGAGGACTGTTCAGTTGATGTATTGTAATTCACAGACCATCTGTACAGAAGATAATTGAATATAAATTTAATGAGATCAGTCTATTTATTGCCAGCATTTTGACGTAAAGGCTTTGTTCCTTTTTTGTTTTTATGGTTGTGTTTTACGCTGTGCAGTGCTGTGTACTTTGCTGTGTGAATGTGTAAGAGTCCGACGCTCTGCTGTCTAGTACTTTCATCATGTTACTCCCAAAGAATTAAAACATGAAGAAAAAAAAAACAAAAACAAGTCATTGTCTGTTTGCCTTCATTGTTTCTGATGATACTGCCAGAGCTGTTCAACTGGTCTCCCTGCATATTACGCATAGTGTGCAGTCTTTTGCACTCTGCCCTGAGGATGCATTGTGCAGTCAGGGGAGGCAGGTGAGGCAGTGCCTCACCTGTCATCATGACAAGTAAAATACTAACAATGATAAGAGAAAATACATTTGACCACTTAACTGTTCTATAAAAATGTTTTATAAAACTATTCTGAATTATTTCAACACTTTAATGGTCAGAATCGCGGAATTTACGCATTGCCTGTTTAAACACATGGATGAAATGTGGGGCGAGCCAGTGCAGTGCTGTGCCTCACCTCTGGTGGCGCTGTCACATACAATAAATGAAGCAGGCGACTGGCGCATGCCCATTGCTATCTCTCTTTATATCACCAATATACATGTTTGATTACACATGTGCTACACATGCGGATGTTCCACAGTCTGTCTAATATATTGAAAGAATGTGTGTGACATGTTTATTCTTTGTGATCAGTCATAAATGCACAGTGAAAATACGCAGGGTGAGGCAGAAAGTACCGTGCCGCACTGATAGGGGGCAGTGCTGCAGCAGGGCTGCCCCATAGGGAGGCGGATAGGCGTATGGACTTCATTCAACTCTAGAGGAGTCAGTGCCTCACCTGTCACAAACCTCACCATATGTCACTGGCATTACATAATATACTTTTAACTACCATAATTATTATTCTTATAAAAAATAAAGGGGTGCATATGGTTAGCAACAATATTCAGGTAGGCTGTGGTGTTTGAATGATGCTCAGCTGATAAAAAGCAGGATCCAAGCTTTCATGTTGTTTATGGCAAATTCTGACCCTACCATGGACTGGTTCTTATATAGCGCTTTTCTACTCTACGTGAGCACTCAAGCACTTTCAGTATCTTTCCCAAGTATACTTTGGCATGCAGACTGGAGCAGCCAAGGATCAAAACACCAACCTTGTTATTGGTAGATGATCTGTTCTACCTCCTGAGCTAAAGAAACCCCCAACCATCAGTGACGTGCAGTGAGGTTTGTGATGGGTGAGGCACTGATTCCTCTGTTCACATATATGAACCCAAAATAGAAGTTTATATTTCGATTTTAATTATGCTAATGATTAATTATACTTTAATCAACTCCATACTGTTCAACAATGATGGCAAGAAAAGCATAATATTTAATGTAAGGTCAAACAATTTTTTATTTTTTGGGGGTGGGGGCTTCTCTTTTTAAATAAATTTAAAAAAAACACGTATTATCTTATCTTTATTTAAAGATGAAGTCCATGCACCTATCCGTCTCCACGAATACCGTGCCGCACCGATAGGGGTCAGTGCTGCCCCCTATCGGTGCGGCACGTACTTCTGCCTTACGTACGAGGATGGGCGGGTCCTTGTATGGACAGAGAAGCCGAAGGGTACAAACGGAGGAGAATACGCTCCCCTATCTTGTGCTGCGAACATATTTTACGGTCCAAACAAAACTTCTGCAGCATCTGTGTGCGGCACAAGGTAAACACTAGGAATGGGAATCGAGAACCGGTTCTTGTAACCGGTTCCCAGTAATTAAATGCAACAGCTGGAGGTCCTTCATCACCCACCTGATCAATAAGTCCCAATGTGAAGAAAAGAGAACTTTGTAGCTGCTCCATCCACCGCTGTTTGTTTCTCACAGAGAAAAACTGCAGTATGGAAGTTAAAAATGCAGATGAATGGTTAATACAAAAAAAGTATTTCTAATCAGGTCACTTATTATCAATGGAATAATTGATAGAATACTCAATTACCAAAATAATCGATAGTTGCAGCCCTATTTTGCTGTACTGCTTTCACTATACTGTATGAATAATCTCCATCTCCTGTAACATTTAGTTGATGAGGACTGCCAGATTCTGGCTGGCTCAGAGGCTGGTTCTCGCACACCTTGAATTTTATGTTAAAATGTTAATATATTGATAGTGTTAACTTTGAAAGAGGAATTCTTATTTTTTATACCAATTTAAAATTTCTACTTTATATTAAAAAGTCAATGCAAACCAACCCAATTGTGGTGTATTTTATTCACTAACCCAATGAAAATTCATAAGAGAATTGAGAAGGAATTGAATCGATAGGTGATATCAATAATGGAATTGGAATTGCTAAATTCTTATCAATTCCCATCCCTAGTAAACACGAACAGCGATTACAAGCAAGATGACAAGTACGCACTTTGTGTCCTTTTATCTGTATATGAATTGATACAAAGAAGCAGGTTCAGCCTTAGGGCCCAACCTAATTCACAGCCGTGAAAATCGCATCGCTTTTCTCATGTGCACACCACGCAGTGAAATAGCGGTAGAAAGCTTACATTGAGACAGCAGAGTCACGCCCTTCTGCTGTTTTCGTCACGTGTTTTTGGTTCGAATCCAGCTAGCTTGCGGGGCCCACGTTGAACCCGTACCGAGTGAGTTTGCGGTGGAAAAACCGCTGAATGGTTCAAATAGTGGCACCGCCCCCCTGTCGGTGGAAAAAGGGCCCCGTGCATTTATGACTGATCACAAAGAATAAACATGTCACACACATTCATCTAATATATTAGACAGACTGTGGAACATCAGCATATGTAGCACGTGTAATCAAACATGAATATTGGCGATATAAAGAGAGACAGCAATGGGCATGTGCCAACCGCCTGCTTCATTTATTGTATGTGACACAGCGCCACCAGAGGTGAGGCACAGCACTGCCACACCCCGCATTTCTTCCATGTGTTTGAACAGGCAATGCCTAAATTCCATGATTTTGACCATTAAAGTGTTGAAATAATTCAATTCAGTTCAACTCAATTTATTTATATAGCGCCAAATCACATCAAAGAGTCACCTCAAGGCACTTTGTATTATAGGTAAAGACCCTACAACAGGGATCCTCACATCTAGGCCTCGAGAGCCGGTATCCTGCAGGTTTTAGATGTGTCTTTGCTTCAACACAGCTGAGTCAAATATAGGAGTCATTAGCAGGACTCTGGAAAACTTGACTCATACTGAGGAGGTAATTCACCCATTTCTTACAGTGTTACTGGAGGCCAAGGTAATGCCATCCAGTGTAAGTATCTGGTTCAACACCATGTTTTAAAGATTTGTGGGGCCAAGCACAACAACTTCAGTTTTATCTGAATTTAGAAGCAGGAAATTAGAGGTCATCCAGGCCTTTATGTCTTTAAGACATTCCTGCAGTTTAACTAATTGATGTGTGTCATCTGGCTTCATGGATAGATAAAGCTGAGTATCATCTGCATAACAATCAAAATTGATGCAATGCTTTCTAATAATGCTGCCTAAGGGAAGCATGTATAATTTAAATAAAATTGGTCCTAGCACAGAACCCTGTGGAACTCCATAATTAACCTTTGTGTGTGAAGACGACTCCCCATTCACATGAACAAATTGGAGTCTATTAGATAAATATGATTCAAACCACTGCAGTGCAGTACCTTTAATACCTATGTCATGCTCTAATCTCTGTAATAAAATGTTATGGTCAACAGTATCAAAGCTGCACTGAGGTCCAACAGGACAAGCAAAGAGATGAGTCCACTGTCAGAGGCTGTAAGAAGATCATTTGTAACCTTCACTAATGCTGTTTCTGTACTGTGATGAATTCTGAAACCTGACTGAAACTCTTCAAATAAACTGTTCTTCTGCAGATGATCAGTTAGCTGTTTTACAACTACTCTTTCAATGATTTTTGAGAGAAAAGGAAGGTTGGAGAGTGGCCTATAATTAGCTAAGACAGCTGGGTCAAGTGATGGCTTTTTAAGTAGCAGTTTAATTACAGTCACCTTGAAGGCCTGTGATACATAGCCAACTAATAAAGACAGATTGATCATTTTAAAGATTGACGCATCAATAATTGGAAAGACTTATTTGAACTGTCTAGTAGGAATGGGATCTAATAAACATGTTGATGGTTTGGAGGAAGTAACTATTGAAGTTAGCGCCGAAAGATCAACTGGAGTGAGAGAGTCTAAGCAAATGCCAGCAGTGCGGAAAGCAGCTGAACATGAAGATAAATCTTTGAGATGATTTTGAATAATTTTTTCTCTAATGTCTAAAATTTTATTTGTAAAACAATTCATGAAGTCACTACTAGTTAAAGTGAAAGGAATACTCGGCTCTACAGAGCTCTGAATCTGGCTACAGTGCTGAAACGAAACCTGGGGTTGTTATTTTCTTCAATTAATGATGAATAGTAGATATCCTAGCTTTATGGAGGGCTTTTTTTTATAGAGCAACAAACTCTTTTCCAGGCTAAATGAGCATCTTCTAAGTTAGTGAGACACCATTCCCTCTCCAGCTTACGGGTTATCAGCTTTAAGCTGCACGTTTGTGAATTATACCACGGAGTCAAACTATTGACAAGATAATTTACCTCACTGGAAGCAGAGTTTAGGTGGCTACTCTGCACTGTGTTGGCACATGGCACTGAAGAGCATAATAACGAAGGAATTATATCCTTAAACTTAGTTACAGCACTTTTGGAAAGACTTCTTCTATAATAAAACTTATTCCCCACTGCTGTGTAATCCATTAAAGTAAATGTAAATTTTACTAAGAAATGATCAGACAGGAGGGGGCTTTCAGGGAATACTGTTAGGTCTTCAGTTTCTATGCCATATGTCAGCACAAGATCCAGAGTATGATTAAAGTGGTGGGTGGGCTCCTTTACATTTTGAGAGAAGCCAATTGAATCAAATAATAGATTAAATGCAGTGTTGAGGCTGTCATTTTCAGCATCTACATGGATGTTAAAATCACCCACTATAATTATTTTACCTGAACTGAGCACTAAATCAGATAAAAAGTCTGAGAAATCAGACAGAAACTCTGAATAAGGACCAGGTGGACGATAGATAATAACAAATAAAACAGGTTTTTGAATTTCCCAATTAGGGTGGACGAGACTAAGACTCAGGCTTTCAAAAGAATTAAAACTCTGTCTGGGTCTTCAATTAATTACTAAGCTGGAATGGAAGATTGCTGCTACTCCTCCTCCTCGACCTGTGCTTCGAGCATTCTGACAGTTAGTGTAGTATTCATCCTGCTGTAACCAGGTTTCTGTAAGGCACAATAAATCAATATGTTGATCAACTTGGAAGAGAGAGACCTAATGTTTAATAATCCACATTTAACTGTTTTATTCTTTGGTGCAGTTGAGGAAGCTATATTATTTATTGTTTTTGAATTTTTATGCTTAAATAGTTTTTTGCTGATTTTAGGTTTGTTTTTTGGTGTTCTGGGAGCAGGCACCGTGTCTATGGGGATGGGGTTTTTGGGGTATGGCAGGAGGAGAGAAGCTGCAGAGAGGCGTGTAAGACTGCAGGAAGCAGAAAACAGTTTTATAAAACAGTTTTAAAGAACAGTCAAGTGGTCAAATGTATTTTCTCTCATCACTGTTAGCATTTTACTTGTCATGATGACAGGTGAGGCACTGCATTAGGTTTTGAATGTTGTGCATTCAGAGATGCTCTTTTGCATACCTTGGTTGTTAAAAAGTGTTTTTTTGAGTTACTGTTGCCTTCTTATGAGCTCAAAGCAGTCTGGTCATTCTCCTCTGACCTCAATTGGGCATTTTTCTTCCAGAGAACTGTCGCTTACTATTTTCTCTTCTTTTGGACCATTCTCTGTAAAACCTAGAGATGGCTGTGTGGGAAAATCCCAGTAGATAAACAGTTTCTGAAGCAATCAGACCAACCTGGAACCAGCAACCATGCCATGTTCACAGTCATTTAAATAAATTATTCCCCATTCTGATGCTCAGATGCTCAGTTTGAACTTCAGCAGGTCATCTTAACCACGTCTACATGTGCAAATGTGACCAACTGAGGAAAGGCTGAACAGGAATACCTAATGAAGTAGCTGGTGATTGTACAATTTCCTAATTTTTTTAAAAATAGTTACAAAAAACAAGAAAGAAAATTTAACTACCAAAGCATAAAGCATGACTCAATTAAATTACTATAATTGGAATTAACTCTTCACCTAGAGGATTACTAAAATAAAAGAAGGGAGAGGCCATTTTCGAGTCTTAAGTATTTATGCGAAGACCAATGAGCGTCACCTCCAATGAGATGACAACTCCCTTAAGGAATGCTCCCCGGATGAGATGCACCTGCAACAAGGCGTGCCAAAAGCACATTTAGCTCGGCAGATCCTCAGAGCCGTGCACGGGACAAACTGCTGGGCTTTTATTTATTTCTATTTCCTTTTTAAACCTCGGTCACACAGAGCAGACATCCTGGGTCCACTACGTGACAGGTAAGTGAACTACTATGTTTTCATTGGAAAGCACGTGGAGACGCTCATAAAAAATAAATCTGAGTTTGATAACAGAGTATCTGATCTTTGATAGTATTTTATCAACTTTTATGTTTGACTTGGCATGCGCAGTGATAGCTTCTATCACTCATCTCTATCTTGGAGCGAAAAAAAAGGAGGCAGACTTTTTCTGCGTTTACTTTTAACTTGTCACACAAGTTTCTGCGCCTTTCAACGAAACGCTTTTCAGTTTACTCCGAGAGTGTGCAGGCTTCTGTTCACTGGCATGTCTGCACATCCTCACTAGGCCCTCCAGTCAAACCAGTTCTGTTGCGCCGACAATAACCTCCCCCTGCGGAGCTCCTGGATGTGTTTTGTTGACATTTTGCAGGTTAAAGTTCAACCTTAAAGAGTTTACTTTTTTTTTTAAACCCCCTCCTGATACCCCGCTGATCAAAGTTTAAAGCGATAACGTTATTCAAAAGCATGCGTAGCTGAAACTATCACAGCATAGCCAAATAAATACACACATGTAAAAATATTTTTTTTGTATCTGAGCAGCCCAGCAGAGCAGATGGACCAGTTATCCAACCGGTCAGGGGTGGCTAGCGATGACATTACAGATGATACATCCCTGCCGGATTTGAGGTGGAGCTCAGATGAAGATGTAAGAAAAAATAAAACTAATATAAATCTATTCCTACTGGCATCGTTAGTGCCGAAAATTATAAAATGGAAAATCTTTCACTGCCCTCTTGTGGGGGACCATGTTTCCTCCCACTGCAAGGTGATTCCTGTTTTCCTCTCTGATGCAAAGCCCTGAAGGCTCCTAACTGTGTTCATCATCTGGAGGAGTTCTTTACTTTATTATGCCTGTCCACTCATTTAATCTTGTTTTACACAGCTTTATCATTTTGCTGTTGCTTCTTGAACAAATTCTTGCCCTGCACAAAAGTCTCTGTCAGTAATGTGCACTGCTCCTCCATCAGAGCTCAGATGTTCAGGCACAGTGTCTGGCGGCACCTCAGGCTCCTGTGACGACCTACAAACAGAGGCTTGAGGAGTTTAGGAAGTTGTTCAAAGAGCTGCCAGAAACTGAGAGACTCATAGTAGGTGAGTTGCAAAAGCTGTTATTCTTTTAAATTTCATTTCCTCCAGCATTCCCATTTATTCATCTCCATTCAATTCTCTACAGGGGTCTTAACATTTCATGTCAATAAACCTTGCCCATCATTCATTTCCTTTTAGTACCACTGTTTCAGGCTAGAACTGCTCAGTAACCTCAGTAATGAGTATTTCAGTTCATGGCATTACATAAAAAAACAGGTGATATAATGTGAATTGTCTTAGATGTGCAGCTCTGTTAATCACCGTAACACGGCTAAAGTTGAATGCAGTTATCACTTTAAAATAAAATATGCACCTTTTTAGGTAACCAGTGCCTCTTTGTTCACTAGTAACTGCAAGCTTCCCCTTAGTCCATGAGGTTGAATGAGTTCAATCAATAAAACGTAGTACAAAATGGTGAAAGTGGCCCTGTGATACGGTGTTCAAATATTTTTATTTACTTATTTATTTTACCCTGTAGACATTATCATTGCTCACCTTTCTTCATGGAAATTGGGCATAAAGCTTCTTGCACCAGCCAGAAAACCACTGTTTTATCAAGTAAATGATGATTGACTTGAAATCAGTGTTTCAGTACATATGTGGGGTTTTTTTTTAAATTTATTTTTAAATATTTAACTTTACAAAAAAACAAAACTTCTGTTCTCCAGACAACTGCCTAAAAGGAAGTTGCTCTATTGAAATGCTCCTCTTTATACCAAATATGCTTTAAACCTAAAAATGTCAAACACAGTTCAGGATATTCATCTGTATGTATGCTATGTCTGCTTCAGCGCCCTTCTGTGTTTTTCCTCAGATTATCCGTGTGCCCTCCAGCGAGATATACTCCTTCAGGGACGCCTTTACCTCTCAGAGAACTGGGTCTGTTTCTACAGCAATGTGTTTTGGGGGACAAAGGTAATAAGTCTGGAGAGAAGGAGAGAGAGCGGAGGAGGAGAGTGTAAACTGTAGGAACATGCTCTGTAACCACATAACACGCAATATAGAAGATTGTATTTTCATAGTAGTTTTTCTGATCCATTATTCTCCTTGAATATGATTAGGTTTTCTACCTCGCAAATGCATTGAGAATGGGTTTTTGCTTCCAACTTATCTTCCAGTGAGAGTTTTTAACTTTTGCTGGCCACTTGATTGGGTGCTAGTACTGGGTGTCTTAATTCTTTTTGGCACAGATTCAACAAGGTGCTGAAAATGTATCTGAGATTTTGGTGCATATTGGCATGATAGCTGCACACAATTTCTGAAGATTTGTCAGCTGCACATCCATCTCCCTTCCCACTGTTATTGCAAAAGACTCCTTTGTGCAGTGATGGCTGCCTCACATTAATGCTATATATATTTTTTCTTAATAGATCACTCTGACGCTTAAAAGCATCACAACTATGACCAGAGAGAAAACTGCTCGACTGATTCCCAATGCCATCCAGATCTGCACGAATACAGACAGGGTACCCAACAGAAATCATTCAGCACTTTCTCAGCATATGATAAAACACATGTTTACTTATATTCTGTTTATTTCTTTGTATTTTCACTCTCAGTTCTTCTTCACTTCCTTCTCAGCAAGAGAGAAAAGCTATCGGTTAGTTTTTCGCATGTGGCAAAACACGCTGCTGGACAAGGTAAGGCCCTGCTCCACCCACCTGCTGCTACCTGTAATGGCACATTTTCCCACTGTAAGACATTTATCAGTACAGTGTTCATGTCCAACTATAGGTTCAATTTTAGTTCATGTTTTATACTCATGTCCACAGTAATGCCACTTTCATCACATTCACAACACGTCAGCACCGCTGTGTGAAATCCTCCAAAACGCCAGTGGGTCTGTGACATTATGGAACATTTATATAATCAGTCCCAGCCACAGACTTTCTTCCTTTGAGGTAATCAGTCCTGTTTAGTTATTGCATGTAAGGTTCGCAATCTGCACACTACAGCAGTGTTTGCTCTTGAATCTAGCAGACACAAGGTTTTTTTTTTTGTGTGTGTGTTTGTTTACTGTTCCACATATGAAGTTACTACGTTTGGGAAAAATTTGCGAAAATAAAAATAAACTCACTAGAAGTCACCTTCTACCCACTTCCTGTGTAGTAAAAGTAAACAGATAAGAATAAACAAGAAAATCTGAATTTTTCAGAGAAAAATGTAAGATTTTATTTGTAAAACTGCACAGGCAAAGTCTGTAAATGGGTAAAATGTTGCATGTAGTATAATTTGTATATATCAGCTGCTTCAAAGGTTTAACAGTTTTTTTTTTTTTTGTGCAAGAGAAAACTCAATGTTTACTAAAGAGTAACTCCTTAAATGCATTTGCAAGTCAATTACTGTTAAACTGTAAAAGGAGGTGCTATATTACTATTATTCACTAAAGGGTGACAGCACTCAGAATGTGAAAGGCTATCAAAACCATTTTTTTTTTAGTCAGTTCCAAGTGTTCTCCATCTGACTGAAGATTATTTCCCACCCCCGTATTAAAATGAATTGAAGTGCGAGGTGAAAGTGGAAAATTACACCCAAAGCAGTAGCTTTGTTTTAACAAAGGTTTTAAACACTCAAGTAAATGCGGTTTAAGATGAGAACCATTCAAGGTGCTTCTCTTTTCTGTCAGCAGTGATTAATTTGATAAACGTTGAACTTTGGACTTCTATCCTGTCATGCGATCTCAGTCTATAGTCTACTGGGTCACTATGGCAGCCTCTTAACATGGGTGTGGGTCTCTTGGGAGCTGCAGCACAAACACCTGAATATAAAAGTTCATTGACCTCTGCAGGTGTGGCCACTAGGGCTGATTTGCATCGACGACCGGCCTCTAACCGCACAGTGCGCACTTATCACTCCGCTCGTGTAGTAGCTGGAGCTGTCACACGGTTTACTCCAAAATACAGCAGCTTCTTTGGCTGTTTCACGTACAGGTGAGCTCGAGAGAATAGGGGGAAAAAAAGCAGCTTTTATTTACCTTTTTCACTGGAGTATATCTGGGCGGTGCGTCTTGGACTCGCGCAAGTTGACTACTTCCTGAATGTGAGTGCGCGGTGCGTCCAGGTCGCTGATCACTGTTTGACAGCCAGTGAAAGCTCACAGCTGCGGTATTGTTGACACGTAAGTAAAGCCTGCGTGACTGGATCCTAAAATTTTCTGTGGGTTTTACATGAAACTGTAGCTCGTTCGCATGCGGCAAAAAACGCGTAAATTTCCTGTTGGGATAAACAGGCCTGCAATAATGCCTTATCTTTCATCCACTTTGAAGAGAACATCTTGTGTAATTTGTTGCGTATAAAAACTGACGGTCCCGCTTATTTCCTTGTATGGAAGCTTGTTTCTCTGGTCTACTTTTGAACCCTACTTGTGTGCCAAGGGTTAACACAGAACTGTAAGATGAGTATCTGTGCAGTTCAGGGAGATAATAATTTGGTCGGCAGGTTTGTCACCCATGGAGATATTACTGCAATGTTTCCAGGTTTGCTACATCAGTTTAGGAGTTAAGTATGTTTGTGTGTTTGGGCTTTATTTGTTAAGCAGAGGTAGAGACCTCAACTATCACTCATTTCAAGCAAAACTTCAGTTGATTTGTTGTCTTTTCCCTCTCTTCCAGTCTCTGACCAGCCAGGAGTTATGGCAGATGGTTAAACAGCATTATGGCTATGCTCTTGACTTAAGCTATGAAGAGATGGATAGTTCACAGATAATAGCAGAATCAAACATGCAGACCAGGTAAACACACTGGCACCTGCACTTCACTCTTCATGCCTGGTATGATGTGAATTTGATATCACCTGCTTGTTTGTCTGCAGCCTGACGGCGAGGCCTGGTGGAGATGACGGTCCAGTGAGACCAGAGCGGCTGCCCCTCCTCCGCATCGCTGAGGTGGAAAATGGACCCTTGGAGACCTCCACTCCTCAAGGGGAAGAATTGCCTTCCCCTATAGGCTCACAGAACTTGGTCAACTTGGTATTAAAATGATCAGATTTCTAGCATTGTGTAACTGTCTGTCTATATTCATTATTTATGTATAAATAAATTAAATAAATTAAAAATAAATAAATAAAATTTAAAAAACAACAAAACACTGGACATTAATTTCTGCAAATTCACGCATCAAAAGAAAAAGTTCAAATTCTCACATAAAGCCTATCAATTCCAAAAATAATTCAGTGCAATATCTTTTTTTTTTTTCCTTCTTTAATCTTATTGTAGGATGAACCTCGGAACACCCCATCCCAGCAGCGAAGTCCTGCTCCTCCACTGGACCGCATCATCTCCAAGTGCTCCTCACTTTCTCTTCGACCTCAACGCCAATGAGACTGGCGTATCTGAGCAAAGTGACTCGGAAAGCTTTGAGGAAGGTAACCGGATGCAGCTCAGGTCCCACTGCGTGCTTAAAACGTGTGTGGTTTTTTTTTGTTCATGTGGTTTAATAGTTTTTTCACTCTGCTCTTCTCAGTGGAGGACCGGGTCGGTCTGTCTCAGGTGTCCGGTCGACAATATTTGAACAGGGTTTTCCACATCAGTGCAAAACACATGTTTGAGATGCTTTTCACTAACTCCGGCTTTATGCGGAGGTTTATGGCTGCCCGCAAGATGACCAGTAAGTCTTCTTTTTTTTTTTTTTAAATATATGTATTTTATATGTATATGTGTGTGTGTGTGTGTGTGTGTGTGTGTGTATTATATAGTATAAGCTATTGTGTGCATAGTATTCAGGGTTGCCTTTTGTGTTATTAGATATCACCTCCACTGCTTGGCAAAAAGATGCTTCTGGTAAC
Organism: Pterophyllum scalare; assembly: GCA_024447675.2. Lineage (NCBI taxonomy): Eukaryota > Metazoa > Chordata > Actinopteri > Cichliformes > Cichlidae > Pterophyllum > Pterophyllum scalare. The sequence continues at coordinate 140,920 of JAMQGT020000831.1, read as the reverse complement.
ATGAAGCGGTGTCTGAACTACACAGTAACCATCAACAACCCTCTGATTGGGAAGTTCTCCACTACTACAGAGTACCAGGTGTGTCTACATCTGCATGAATGCGTTCACACTTAAATTAATTAATTTATATGTTGATGTTGTGAATTACGGCTGGCTGCTCATTTGTACATTAATTTATCTGTTAGACGCTGTACAAAGAATCCAGGGATGGTCAGTATTACCTCGTAAACTCGGAGGTGTATGCCCACGATGTCCCCTATCATGATTACTTCTATACTCAAACCCGCTACTACATCATGAGTAACTCTAAGAGGAAATGTCGACTAAGGTGAAGTGTAATTTTTATTCATTGCACTTTATTTGGCAGTACACTGAGATGACACTAGCTGTACTTTATATCAAATTAGACAAAACTAGCAGTGGTGTCTAATATTTATTACACGGTAAACAGTTACTGTATGTCCTAATTAGATACTGTACTCTTCAAATGACTTGAGCCAGCTTTCATTTTATATTTTGCTTCCAAGGAGCCAGACTTTTCTGTAATTAAGTGGTTCTCCAGGCTTTCTGGAGGTCTTTCTTTAGCTGATTTTTCTTTTTTCTTTTTCTTTTCTTTTTTTTTTCTTTTCCCCACTCATTTTCAGTCCAGCCCTGGTACTTGACCATTTTTAAATTTTATTTTTTTTCTTAAAAGTGTTTTGTGTCTACACGTAACATACAGCTTAGCAAATTAAGAGTTATTGGCTGAAAACTTGGAACATCTCAGCATGGTGTGCAGCGTGTTCTTAAAGTTGGAGGAAATTGGACAAATGAAGGAGAAAAGTGGTAGGCCTAAAATAAACTTTCAGTATCTGAAAGTTACTACAGATATTAACCACATAAATGGTACTTTACACATGTAATCATTATTCAATCAAAGTAGTGCATTGTAGTACAGGGACCTGGTGGTAAACAAATGGATTTTACTCTGTAGTGTTCTGCTGTAATCTGAAGATAATTTGTGTAATGAGTATCTGATGGGTAGTAAAGATCTGTCCCTTCCCCAGCCTAGTGCTTGTCTATTGGAGTCAAATGGTGTCATAGCATGTTTTAACCTGAAGCCTCAAGGAAGTACAGCCTACAAAAAATACATAGGACTCAAACTGAACTCTTCACAGGAAATCTAATAGGCAAAAAAAATAACTAAACATGGCAATAAATCTGAAAAATAAAGGATCAGGCGATGTATTGTCTTCTCAGGTCAGTGTGTTTGTGTTTTGTGTCGCTATTTAATGTTTAAGCCCAATACGATCTGTTATAGTAATTTTTTTTTTTTTAAAGCATAAATGGCGCATCATATGTATTCTATAATTGGACCGTAATTTAGATCCAAAGTGTCTAATCATGGTGTGAGCATTGAAGAGTGTATTACTCCTAGTTTGTATAACTCGTAGTTATACAAAGTATAGCTCGTTACATTTTAAGTAGTGTAGCAAAAAAAAATTAACTGCGACCATTTTATCACCGTTTTTTGTTGTCAGGGTATATACTGATGTGAAATACAAGAAGCAGCCGTGGGGTCTTGTGAAGTCCTTTATTACCAAAAACTCCTGGAGTGCCATAGAAGAAAATTTCCGGCATCTGGGTGAGTAGAAAGCCTCATCTCCACGCTGTGGAGGCAGAAGAGGGCACTTTCCTGCCTCCTTTCCTCAGCCTGTGATTTTCTTTTATCTTTATCTGATCTGATATGAACAGTCTCCTCCAACACACACCAGGCTCTGCAGCAGTGAATCATGTTACTGCTGCATCTGCAAGGGGAGAAGGGGGGCAAAAAGACCATATGGCCAGACTGAAGTTGCTGTTATCAGCTGTTTTAAGTGCATTATAGCTTGAGCATGAAATCTTCATCTGTTGTGTACATTTAAAAGATTTTTTTTTTTTTAAAGATGTTTTTTGGAAAGCTGAGTTAAATTTCACTAGCCACACCCAGGCCTGATTTCTGCCAGACCTTAAATAGAACCTGTCTGACAAAGTGAGAAAAGCTTTGATAATAATAAAAAAAAAAAGCAACATGTCATGCCACAATCTAAAGAAACTCAAGAACAGCTGACAAAATAAGTCACTGACATCTATCAGTCTGGAAAGGGTTATAAATCCATTTCTAAAGCTTTGGTACTCCAGCAAACCACGGTGAGAGCCACTACCCACAAATGGAGAAAACTTGGAACCATGGTGAACCTTCCCAGGAGTGGCTGAGTTACCAAAATTACTCCAAGAGCACATCGATGACTCATCCAGGATGTCACAAAAGAACTGCAGGCCTCACTCACTCAGTTAAGGGCAGATTTCATGATTTGGGTGAAAACCACTGACCAAACAAAGAGGCTCATGTGTGTCAAACATCTTGATGATCCCCAAGAATTTTGGGAGAATATTCTGTGGACTGAGACAAAAGTTGAGCTTTTTGGAAGGTTTGAGTCCTGTTACATCTGGCATAAAACTAACACAGCATTTTATAAAAAAGAACCTCATTAAAAACAGTCATATGTGGTGGTAATGTGGTCTGGGGCTGCTTTCCCCCTTCAGGATGACTTGCTGTAACCGATGAAACCATGAATTCTGTTCTCTACCAGAAAATCCTGAAGGAGAATGTCCAGCCATCAGTTCATGCCCTGAAGCTCAAGAACGCAAGCTCACACTTGGGTTATGCAGCAGGACGATGATCTGAAATGCACCAACACGTCCACCTGTGAATGGCTTAAAAAAAAAAAATCCAACCAAAAAAAACAAACTGAAGGTTTTGGAATGGCCTAGTCAAAGTCTGGACTTAAATCAGATTGAGAAACTGTGGCATGACCTTGAACAGGGCTGTTCATGCTCCAACTGGCTCAGTGGCCCTTTGCTGCATATCTTCCCCATCACTCTCTCCAGTTTCCTGTCTCTCTTCACTGTACGCTATCTAAAAAAGGCAAAATACAAACACAAAAACCCCCTGAACAACAGAAAAGGGGCCAATTTTTCAAGGCACTGTAAGAGTGCGTGTCTTATCACTGGGGATATGGGAATTACTTTGCAGACAATGGCAATGGTCTGTGAAGAGCTTACAAAGCATCAAAGGGATCTCATTGTTGGAAGGTATCAGTCAGAAGGGTGTGAAAGAATTTCCAAGACGTGTACCATGGAACATAGTGAAGACGATGCAGTGAAGATCCTCCTAAAACCAATGAAAAAAGACAGCTGGACAGGGATGCTGCCAAGAAGCCTACAGCAACATTACAGGAGCAACAGAAATTTCTGGAAAGTTCTAGTTATGTATTGCATGTGACCCCAAGCTGAATTCTTCATACAGTGTGTTTTGGTTTATAGGGTAGGGTAGGCAGATGGAAACCTTTTCTCACTGAGGAAAAATATTTAAAGTGTGGCTGAAATCATGTGGGAATATGTGTTATGGTCTGGGATGAGGCTGAACTTTTTCTGTCACAATTCTAAAAGGTATATTTACAAAAACTACACTGCACATCACCAAACAAGCGCCATTCATGGAGGTGTCAGCGTCATGTTTTGGGCTTTAGGCAAGGTGGAGGGAATTATGAACAGTCCCAAATGCCAGTCAATTTTGGCACAAAACCTTCAGGTATCTGCTGCAAAGCTGAAGATGAAGGGAATTTCACCTTTTCAGCAAAATCAACCACACATCCCAGTGAAGATTAGTTTTGGAGTGGCCCATACCTAAACCCAAATCTGTGCTGGCTCAAAGAGGGCCGTGCACGTGAGATTCCATCGCAAGCAGACAGATTTGGAAGCTGCAAGAAATGGTGGGCAGATATTCGCAAGTCAAGATGTGCAGTGCTGATGAGCTCCTATGCAAAAAGACTGACTGCTCACTGAAATCAAAACGTGTTTCAGCAAACTTTAAGGGTGTACATATTTATGCAGTCAGGTTATTGCAGAGTTTTAGTTTGTTTTGCAGTTGGATTGTACAGGTTATAGGCCACATTAAAGGGGAAAAGTGTGTGTGTGTGTGTGTGTATGTATGTGTATGTATATATATGTGTGTGTGTGTGTGTGTAATTTTAAACATCTACTGTAGCAGACTTTAAAAAACAAAAAACATTGTTCTTCTGCCGAGTTAACCCACTTGTTTCTGCCCTATATTTTTGACCCTGCGATTACACCACACAGAAGCAGAACTGCTGGAGGAGGAAGCAGAGCTGAATCAAGGAGGTGGAGAGGTGGGGAAGATGGGTGGTCTCCGCAGGAGGAGGCGGACTTACAGCCGACCTCTGGCAGAGCATGTGAAGCCCAACAAGCAGTATGGGCAAGACGCTGAGCAAGACAGAGACAGCAACATGGGTACTGATGGCTTTAATTGCTTTAAAGGAACAGCTTAAAGTTCAAGACTTGAGCACTTGAAGTTGATATTTACATTATTATTTTTTTAATAAGGCAAAGCAGGAGAATTTTTTAAAATTATTTATTATTTAAAACAAATGGCCTAAATTGGGTTGGGTTCAAGTAATCGGTCATGTTGGCTTAGGCACTTAAAAAGGTTATAAACTAACTTGTCCTGTCCTTATTACAGTTATTGTACACTTGGAGTAGAAATTCTCTAAGCTATCATAACTGTGTCATCTTAAGGAGAGTTATGGTACAGTCTTACTGGGTTACATGTCTTTGACACGCCCAGAAGACTGCAACATTTATACCTCAGGCTGTTGCAAAAAAACTGCATGTCATTGAAGAAATATTTTGTAATCAGCAATTTGTTGTAAACAAGTGACATTTTCTCATATCAAACTGCCAGCATGATTAAAAAAAAAAATCGTGTTGATGTGTGCTGCTGTATTTCAGGCCCTGTAGACTTGGAAGGCCCATACCGATGGAATGTCTCAACAATAGTGGCTGGGATGAGTGTGATGTAAGTTGCCAACCCTGAAACACATCTGAACTATTATGGTTTGTCTTCTGTGTCATTTACATTTCCTTGTATTTTCAAGATAATGGCTTGACTTTACAGAAGTTTTAGCTACTTCCCTTTGCGCCTGCTCACCCGATTGGTCAGTTGAATCGATGCTTTCTGCCTTTTTCAGTTTGCTGATCCTGACGGTGCTGAATCTAGGCTTGTTTTTTAAGCTGTGGGCCATGGAGGATGTGGCCCAGCGCATGTATCTGACTACAAAGCATCGCCTGAGGGAGAGGAGCGAAGCCAGGTCAGTTGATTTCCTACTGCTTCTTTGTGACCTGTGTATTACTGAGGACTGTTAAGAGAGTCATTGTAACAACAGTTGCCATGAGCTCTCAGAAAGCAGAAATCTTGGTGTGGGTGAACAGGAGGAAGGGGTTCATCTTCCTCCACAATTTTGTCTGTGGCTGTTTAAGCAGCCCACATACAAGAGAGCTCTTGTCTTAATGACTCAGTGTTGAAACTGCCTGCTTATCTGCCTCTGTGAATTTATGGTTATGTAAGTGACATCTTGCATCAGTGGCCTTTTTTCACTTCACTTTTTCATCTCTGTTTCTGTAGCAAAAGTAAATCTCTCATTCTGCACATAGGATTGATTGCCTTGTTTCTCTGTTATTTAGCAGCTTAGCTCCTGAGTATGGACCCAAAATGGGACCAGTGTTCAGGACCCCAGAGGAGCTGCACTTACTAAAAAATGTACTGGAGGACTCCATTAACCTTTTAGAACAGGTAGGTTGTTTAAAAGGCCAATTCACCACAAAATCAAATGTACATATTTTTCTTCTGGCTGGTAGTTAATCTGTTAGATGCACTATATTGCCAAAGTATTCACTCATCCATCTAAATCAATGAATTCAGGTGTTCCAATCACTTCCATGGCCACAGGTGTATAAAACCAAGCTCCTAGGCATGCAGACTGCTTCTACAAACATTTGTGAAAGAATGTGTCTCTCTCAGGAACTCCAGCGTGGTACCATGACAGGATGCAACCTGTGCAAAACTTCCAGTCCTGAAATTTCCTCACTACAAAATATTGCACAGTCAAATGTTAAATTTGATATATAAAAAAACACAACACACACCACATTTTGTATCTTCAGAATAATTTCAAGATGTCAAGAATTCTTCTTTTGCCAGCTCCCCGTAGAGGTTGCCAGTGGATCATCTGCCTATTGCAGCCTATCCCTAGCATTGTTTTCAGTCACACAAACCCTCTCCATACCCTCTTCACTGCATCCATGAATCTTCTCTGCGCTCTTCCTCTTTTTCCTCCTGACTATCCCACCACTGCACATCCATCTCGGCCTTGCCTCTCTAACTTTGCTTCCAAATATTGAATAAACTTTGTTTCAAATTTCAAGTCACCTCAGGGGAACTAATTTTACTCATTTCCACTTTTGTTCTTGAAAATGACTCTTGACATTTTTGACTTTTTCCTCAAAATGCAACATAAGGTTTTATTTTCCGTTAGTATGTCCCTAAGCGCTCCTTTGTAGATAGTCTTTCCTTCCCTCGTGATGACGAAAGCTCCAAACTATACCTAACTGTATCAGCGTGCGTAAGGAAGCGTACAGCTAGCTGACATCCCATCATGCTGTCAGACATGAGCCTTAGTAATTTTACAAATATCAAAATGATTTAAAGCATGTTGAGGCGACTATTATTTGGTTCTATATAAATAAAACTGAATCAAAATGAATGAAAACAGACTGAGTCTGACTATAGGGTGTTTGTCTCTGTGACATACTCAAAATCCAAACTGACAAGACACAGAGCTGCACATTTTAACAGCTGACATTATATAGTGTAATGAGCTTCTGATTTGAGTTCAGTGTTTGAAATTGCAAATAGTAACTGATCTCCTCTGCTCCCAAATTCTTTATTGTAAGCAACCAATACATTTTTCAATAAATGTTATTGTACTTTTTGCAATAAATGTAGGCTTTAAATTATCTTAATCATTGGATTCTTCTTGCATTTTACACAACACCCCAGCTTTATAGAAAGTGGTGCATGAACCTAAAAAGTTGTAAGAAATGAGCATAGCTGCTTTCAGTAAGGTTTGAAAAAGGCAGCGCTCTTAAGTTTTTGCAGCCAGCAGTGATCTGTCATTTAAGTGCATACCTGCACTTTTTAAAAGGCCCTAAAGCAGGTGTTAAGCTGCTCAGTTTTGTTGTTCTCCTTGCAGCTTCGTACCTCTCTGGTGATGCTTCAACAGAACTTTGCAACACCCAATCACACTGCAGACGCAACAGTGACGCAACCACACCTGGTGACAACGCAGCACCTGTCCCTGTGGACTGAATGGGACTGAAGCACTGTACTGCCTCTGAGGAAACCTCTGCTATCCACAGATGTTGCCATGTGGACATCCCCAGACACATGCAATGTTTTGCCAGTGGTTATGTATCCCAAAGCCTGTGGTGAAGCATCAGGTGCCAGGATTTATTTTTATTTTTTTTAAAAAGCTGGAGACAGACTGCTGGGAGGATGACGTTACACCAGGGTCGGTCAATTGTGGAGCAGGGATTTCTGTAGCGAGCTACTGTGAGCTCCGCCAGCTGCTGTCGTTTCACTCTTATTTTAATGAGCCTTGTGGCACATGAACTGCTGTAAATACTTTTTAGTTTTGTTTTATTTTTGGGATGTAAATCAATATTATTTAAACTTTTTGCACATATTTCCACATTTTTTGCACAAGTCTTATGAATAAGGCTGTGTTAGATTTTTTTTTTTTCCCTTCTCTCTCCAATAAATCTTGCTAATCAGTGACTCAAACTTGAAGATTTGTCTACTCTTGTAGTCATGAATCACTTAGTATGTGTATACTTTAGTTTTTCTGGCCTACTGATATTTCAGTGACTGGATTCTGGTTCCACCCTGGACTTTTAAATGAAGGAGGCCATATCCTCATCACCTGTTGATGTATAATCAGGGTTTTTGGGTACTCCCCCCCCCTCCATTTTTACTGCACTGAGCCTGAGCCAAATTCAGAGAAACATGGTATAGTTTTAAAATGCTTTTGATGGGGGTGATATTTAAGTGAAGGTATAGGGTCAGACTATCTTAGTACTGTGAACTCATTCCGTCAACATTGGAGGCAAGTTTGCTCTGATTTATAACATTTTTCCTGATTATTTTACCTTCATTTTAATGTTTACACAGATTTGCTGTCATTCTTGAACTTGAAGACAAAATGCACAGTTTTGTTGTTTTCTCATACATAGGAAACCAATTCTGTGAACTTGAGTGTGTTTGGTACCTATTGTCATGCACCATTTTTAATAAATATTACTTTTGCCAGATGTCTTAACCTTTCCTGCAAACCTTTAAAAATATATTAATTTTAATTATATTTATACTTTCTCTTAATGATCATCTTTCAGTTTTTATTTTTCTAAATATGGTCTCCGTATAACTAACGAGCATCATTTCCAGCATCATGCTTTTCTTATTCTCCTTTGCGTAAAACTCTGTTGTACAAACCATTTGAGCTGCACAGGCTGATGTTGGAGATATCAAACTATTTTTTTTTAATAATTGTAAATGTCTGGATTCACCAGTGATTTAGAACCCTGGTAACTGTAAAGCTGATCCGTCTTGACACACAGTGAAATTTATCTCTGGAAGAATCTGACTTAACTAAACACAGACTTGCCTTTCAGGATGGTGCTGGTAGGAGCTGCATAGATGTTCTGCTGAATGATTAAATGGGACTAAAGCCAAATGTGTCTTTGTTCTTTTGTCACAGGTGAAATATAACACGATTGAGACCATCTTTAATTATTGACCACATGCCTGTCCCAATTCATTCTCAGAGGAAATAGACCATTTCCTCTGTAGTATTCACTTACAGTACACTGTGATAATGCAATAAGACTTATTTATACTCTATATGATGGGAATGTAGGTATTGTCAAATTGAATATTTTCAGTTTATAGTGCTCTTTAGTACATTTTAGTGTACGTACTACTTCTAGGTGTTCCCTTATTCACAAGGGGCCACCACAGTGGGTAGCGCTGCATTTTGGATTAGGCAGATTTTGCTCTTTCTGACACAACCCCAAAGGGATTTGTGTCTCCTCCTAGAACTGAACCAGGGAGCTTTCCCTTGATAGGTGAAGGTGTGAAGCACTACACTGTGGAGTCACTTTGAGTACATTTTAGAGCAGGGGTGTCAAACTCAAATGAATTTAGTTCATGAGCCACATAAAGCCAGTCTAATATTAAGTAAAACCATTTCAAGATAACGCATATAAAACCTGAAACCATAAGCACAAATGGATCTAACATCCAACAAAATAATTATTTCCTGTTAAATTATTTTTCTCATTTAATGAGACAATGGACAGCCTGAGATGTCTTAATAAACACATCTCACTTTTTTTTTTAAAGCATAGTTATTACATGTACAGTACAAATTACTGGGATGGAGGTACAGGTACCACCTTTGCAAACATCTGGTGCCCAGAGGTCCTTTATACCTTTTTACATAACTCTGTTGAACAAATCCAGTTGATATGTGGCATGGGTGTCACTTACACATAGTTGTGTTTGATTTTTGGTGATGTTTTACAGCAGCACTTTCTTGTTGTTAATGTCTGCAATTGTGATATCTTTTACAAAAGGACAAAACAGCCAAAATAGGTGAGTCATTCCTTGTATTTGGAGCCATTTGAGTCCCCATGACAGAACTGAATGTATTTTGTATAAAAATGGGCTGTTGCTTATTTCTAAAAGTTTGTCTTACATCCTTAACCCCCTCTACGTTAGAAAACTGTTATATGCATCCAATTTTTTTTAATTTTATTTACAACAATCTCTTATTTCTTTTTCTTTTTTTATAGCACAAGTAGCCTAAGCTGCCATCTCCCCAGTCATGTTTGTTCAAGTTCAGTAGCCAGTATAAGTTTAAAAAAAGCAAAGTAATTTGAAATTTTTCATTACTGTTGCATAACCAAATGTTGCTTTTGCTATTAATACATATGTAATGTTTAAAATTTTGAAAAAGTTGTGCCAAATTTAAAATTAGCAGAGCTTTGAATCTGCAACTGGAAGGCAGGCTACTTTAATTCATAATGAAATGAAGCTCCTGGTCACTTTTTGCTTTTGATTCAATGCTTGTGTACAGCTTACCTGGCTTCCCTTTACCCAGATTTGAACGCACTTCACCTGAGCAGAGCTACACATGCAGCAGCATCATGTGGGAGTAGCCTGAAGAAGTCCTGGGCGGGGAGGGGCCGCTTTATTTGACGTCAGTAGAGAAACAGTTGAGTCTGTTTGGAGATGAGGAAACAGGACTTCACTTCATACTGAAACCTGAACCTGTAAGCAGAAGAGCCCCGCTCAGCAGGCAGCACCAGCCGAACCGGACACTCGAACCCCGCTTTCGCCCTCAGCAGCCGCCGCCGTTCCGGTGACTTCCGCGGCTTTCCGAGCGCCCTGTAGCGGCAAGAAACACCGGATACAAGCTCCGCTGCCGGAACCGAGACTTCCGTTAAGAAGTCCGGTAGGGGAAAATCGTTTCAGATCGATATTTCTGGTGGCTGGGAAACACTGGCATGCCGTAGCATCCGTGTGCTCAGGTATGTTTAACCTGATTTGTTGCGTCTTAGGAGTCATTAAACCCGGTTTGACGCAGTGTGCCGCTCCGGTGAGACGGCGGGTTGTTGACAGGTAATATAAGTGAACGTGGGTTAACTGCGACCTGCGGTAGATAATTAGAACAGTCTGCAACACTAAAATGACAGAAAAAACGGCTATGTTATAATATTGTTCATTCAGACAAGTTTAAAGTCACAGCGTCTCCAACAAAAACTGGTTTTCGTGTTGATTCTGCAGAAGCATCCTGTTACTGTGAGAGAAGTTTATTACATAAGTTATAATTTTGAAGCAGGTTTGCTGGAGGCAGAAATATCTGATGGGAGGCGTTTTGGCGTCCACAGTTTTAATTAATGAATTAAATAATGACAGTGGGTGTACTTATTTACTCTGTTGCCACCTTACTTACTTAAAAAAAGAAGCTAATTTAAAACAGAACGGTTTTGGAACCAGTTAATACTTGCCATCATATTTTTCTAAGGAACTTGCTTGTTTATAACACTTAATAGTCTGTATGCAGGCTGACTAGATTGCTTCTGTAGATCAGCACGTCTCTTTTAGAGCTACATGTTTCTTGTGAGACATCAAAATGTGGGACATTCCCTCAGTATGCAGGATTTGTGGTAATAAAGTGGGACACCTGGTGATCCATCCTACCTGCATGGCATGTATGAAGCTACAGCCAGTTGCAGTTAGATTCTCTGCCTGGGAGGTTTGGCATGGCCAAAAAAGGTTGTGTCAGATTTAGGAGGCAGACTTCTAAAGGAGACGTTGTTTCCATGACCACTCTTATTTTACAAGCTTCTGGAATTTAGTGTGCAGCTCTGACCTTTAATATAGCCATGTACCTCACCAGGGTGCAGTTGGGGCTTGTTTGTGTGTTTTTTTTTGTTGTTTTTTTGTTTTTTTTAAACTTTATTTTTATTTATTTTGATAGAGGCAAAGTAACAGGAATACAAACAAACAAGAGGGCTAGGGCAGGTAGCAGGCGATCACATTGTTCATCATTTTACAGGTACATTTCTATTCTACATATACACTAGATACAGGTTACAAATCAATCAGAAAAGCAAGATACTCCCAGTTCACACCAGATAACTATTCCAAGTCTTTGTGCGTATAACAGAGCCATTTTTCCCAGAGTCTCTCTCCTTTCTCCCTCTGAAGGCGTATTGAAAAAGTCAACATCTCCATGTTATGAATCAGGTTTACAATATTCATGAAGAGGTTCAGGGTGGGAGGGCTTAGCTGGAGCCAACATTTAGTAATTGCCTTCTTGCTTGCACTCATAAATATCCTCAACAAATATGTATCACTTACACTAAGACCTTCAGGAGGTTCTCCAAGGTACATAGTAGTAAAAGAAAAGGCTAAAGTTATACCCAGAGTTTCATAGATTACCTGCTTTATGGCATTCCAGAAAACCTTCAGCTTCGGGCAAGCCCAAAAGACATGAAAGCAGTCCGCACAGACCTCCCCACATTCCCTCCAGCACGCAGCTTGTGAGCCACCTATTCTCGATTTCTGTTTTGGTGTAATAAAAAATCTGATTAAATTCTTCCAGCAAAAATCACGCCATGTTAAAGAATTTGTGGTGGACAGTGCGTTCTTCCAGATTTGTCCCCAGACTTCCTGTACAATTGTTATGTTTGCTTCTTTTTCCCACCGTTGCCTAATATAATCTGTTGAGTTCCTATTCATAGATGAGACATTTCTGTACAGTTTACCAATAATGCCTTTTATACTTTTGGCAGCATATGCATCCATGAATAATTGTATTATTCCTGGATTTACAACCAAATCAGGGAACTTAATTTCTCTCTCAAAGAAGCTCCGGATCTGTAGGTAGCGATAGAAATCTTCTCTGCCCACTTCGTACGTCCGGCACAAATCCTCAAAATTTAATAACTCCCCGTTTTCTATTATTTTACAAAATGAGGTGATTCCTCGTTTCGCCCAAGTTCTAAACTTGTGATCTATCAATGCTGGAAGGAAGGAGGGGTGATACGCAGGCCAACTTAACACCCTTATCTGCCTGGTGAGATGGAATTTTTTAACCACCTCTGCCCACTTTTTCAAGGAGAAACTTACACACAAATTTTGTACCTGGTGTACTTGGGGCAGCCTGTCCAAGCAGCCCAAAACAGACTGTATAGGGAAGTCCAGCAAGGAAAGCTCAATGTCCTTCCATTTTGCCTCATAGGCTGGGTTACACCAGCACACCAGCGGTCTGAGTTGGGCAGACAAATAGTAATCCAATAAACAAGGGAGAGCCATCCCTCCCCTCTCTCCAGGCAGCTGCAGGGTTGAATATCTTACTCTTGGCCTTTTATTACTCCATATAAACCTTGAGAAATGTTTATCCCACTCCCTAAATTGTTTTGCCGGGACCTCTACCGGGAGTGCTGCAAACATATATAGCAGTCTTGGGAGAACATTTATCTTTATTGTTCGAATTCTGCTGCCAAAGTCGAGGGGAAGCAAGCTCCACCTATCCAGATCCTCATATATTTTCTTATTCATCCATTTGTAATTAACATCGTACAATTGAGTGAGATTTTTTGTTAATAAAACACCCAAATACTCTATTTGTGGCTTGTGCCAATTGAATCGATAGCTAGCCGTTAATTGTTTTGAGGGGACAAAAGAAAATGTCATGACTTGAGTCTTTTGTATATTGAGTTTATAACCGGAAAGTCTACCATAAAATTCCAGGAAGTTCATAAGCAATGGGATACCAGGTTCAGGGTTTTTAATTGTCACCAAGACATCATCTGCGTAAAGACATATTTTGTTTTCCACACCCCCTATTGTCACCCCCTCCAACCCTTTCTCCTCTCTGATAGCCTGAGCCAATGGCTCAATAAACAGATTAAACAGTAGTGGGCTTAATGGGCAGCCCTGCCTACATCCTCGTTGTAAAGCTATTCGATTTGAAAGGCTTCCATTAATTTTAATTCTTGCTGTTGGGGAAGAATAAATCGTTTTTATACATTGGACAAATCTATCGCATAACCCAAATCTCCTCATTACCTGAAACAGGAACTCCCATCCTACCGTATCATACGCCTTCTCGGCATCTAGGCTGAGAAGGACTGCACTTGTTTTCCCTTTAGTTATATGGTCAATATTGTTTGTGTGTTTTTATGAGTCAGGTGACTGACTTGATCATTTTCAGCAGTTCATTTCTTTGCATTAAGAAGCTCTTGCGTTGCACTGATAGAAAGAATATTTCTGCTCATTATCCATCTGTACTCTGTTTTGCAGCCAGTTTTGAGCATTCAACTGAAATTGTGCAGAAAGCAGCTCAGTACCTTAGGTACACATCAGCATCTACCATGTTTGACAGCTGATGTGACATGCCTTTACCTTTTCTGTCTCCATAATTAGGTAGAAGTAGCTACTTTCAAATGCTCCCTTATTTGGCAAATGTATTTATTTTTTGTAAACTCCAGATGCTCTTCCTGACACACCCTCAAAGGGATTTATGCCTCATTCCACGATCTAACCTGGAATAACATGACTCGTTAGGTGAATGTGTAAACCACTACCCTATTGAGCCACTCTCTCCATTAGTTTGGTACAGAATGCAGTGCGGCTGTTTCTTTATAGAAATATTCAATATTAGCCATTTGTCAATCAGTTTCAGCATTCATAACAGCTGATAAATGTAAATTTAAAAAACGGGACTGGAGAAACACCCTTCAACTGTGTTTTGAGTGTTGATGTTGCATAGCTTGTCCACCGGAGGGCACTCTGCAACTTCCCTGCTTGCAATGTGTTTAAACACCACAAACATAACCAACTGATCCGAGCAGAGTTGGCCAGAGTGTAAACACGTAAATAACTTCACATAACAAAAGTTAGGGGAATCTGTTTGTTTTGTGTGTCAAAAATAAAAAATCTCAGCCGACGTATCAGAATATGCCAAATTTTGATCTTAGAAATAATATATCGGTCTGGCTCTATTTCTTTGTCAACAACAGCCACATCATTTACATCCAAGGTCTTGAGACCTTTTTGGAGTTTTTGTCGTCCCATTTTTTTGGCTCTGGTATAAAGTCAAATGGGAATATAACCAAATATTATAATTAAATTTTTATTCAATTTTATTCCCCAATTTGCTAAATCACAACAAATAGTTGCCTCAAGGTGTTTTATATTGTAAGGTAAAGATCATACAGTTATTACAGAGAAAACCCAACAATAAAAATGACCCCCTATGAGCAAGCACATGGCGAGAGTGGGAAGGAAAAACTCCCTTTTAAGAGGAAGAAGCCTATTGCAGGACCAGGCTCAGGGAGGGGCAGCCTTCTGCCACGACTATATGGTGACTGTTTTCTTAAACAAATTAAGTGTTTGATCTAGGAGGGTGTGTATTACAAAATAAAGTAAGAAAAGCAGGACATCTTCAAGATTTATAAGCTGGAAGTAGTAACTATTAAAAATCATGCTGATTTGCTTTCAACTAGAGCTATAAAAAACAATGTCTACCATCCTTAAATCAACTTGGTGCTCAAAGAAAGCAGCCATCCTGATGTGCAAAATGATGCACTTTGCTTTGAATGTCCTGCAGCAATTGCAAGTCCAGAGTATTAAACACCACAGCTGTAAAACTACTGAGTGCAACAGTCACACTGTGAGCCCTTGCAGCAGTATTTTTCTTTATTTGTCCGGGAGCAGATGTGCCATTTGGTGCAACCACACACCCATTAATCACCACATGTAACCCAATCTGTCCCCTCTTTAGACTCTTAAAGATCCAAGGCTGCCTGGAAGGTCTTACCAGTTAGATGCCATGACCTTTTCTGACCCTGATGTCCTTTTTTATATGTTAGTGTAATTACTGGCTGACTTGTAATAATAACATACCATTTATGCTTTGATTTATTGCTAATCGGAGGCTTATTCATATCCCAACCCAAGCCAGAGGTTTAACTTAGCTGAAGGATTAAACCCACTTTGTCAGGCTGTGGTTGAGAGGCCACTGAAGGCCTGTCACTGCTATAAATGCTGACACCACCTCAACCTAAATCCATATCCATCTGTGCCACATAAATGAGCCAGCATGCTGTAGTGGGTAGAGAGATCACTTGCTGTAAATCATTAAAGCGTGGCAGATGTGTGACAGATGTGAGGGCAGGAGGTGAAGTGGATAGGGTCAAATAAATAGGGTCTACTTTGCAGCACTGCATGGTGGAACTCTGTTCAGAAGCACTCCACCATCTAAAATGCATGCAAATGGCTGGTAAGCTTCTATATGAGGTCATTTCAGCAAAGTAGGCTTTTAAAGGTATTTTCAGTTAATGCGTTTCACTTGCAACTTTTCTCTTTCCCTGAACTATCCATCTCATTATTTCAAAACATCTGACAGGCTGCAGAGCTGTCTGCAATGAAGAGGCGAGCCAAGAAGATGCTGGAGGAGGGAGGAGACCTTGTGCTGCTGTGAATACGTGAACAGACACGGACAACGCAGCCATGTAGCAGCCTGCTGCTGTGACTGTGAGGACATGGATGAAGCCTGTGACAGGTGGGGAATATCAAACTGAATTTTTTTTTTACCCCACTTGAAGCCAGGATAGGCAACTTGTTTTTGGTGTAATTGAACAGAAGTACACAATAACCTTTCAACAGATTGTCATTTGATTGCTCTGAAAGGCAACTAGACTCCTGTGCTTCCTTTGGGCTCTGTTGTGGGGCTTTAGAAAAGCATTTGATAGGAGACTTTGGCCAATCACAGGTCTTCTCAAAGCAGATCAGCTGGGTAATATAAATTTGTAGAAGAGTGAAAAATCTCAAGTGTAAGAAGCACTGCTGATGTGGGTTAAGTTAACTTGGAAGAACAGGATAAAAAAAAAAAAAAGATCACATTTATTTAACTTTTTCAAATATAGTAGCGATTTAACTTCACAGCTGAAATGTTGTTGGTTCAGGCTTTAGGGGATTCTCTCTTCTGAAACATAGCTGCATAACTACAACAAACAATAGGATTGTGGTTAAATCAAAACTAAAAAACTTCTTAGTCCAGCAGAAACCCTGGACAATAAACATAAAAAACCCCACGCAAATTAAGTGTCTAAAATTCCTACATTTGTCTGACCAACAGTGCAAAATCCAAAGAGATTTGTTATTTTTAGAGATAAGCTTCAAATATGGCATTGTTGGGCCCAGTGGCTCCATGGTTTAGGGGTTAACGCACTTTAGTTACATGTGGAAAAATTTCTGGTTCCAGACCGTGAGGACACCCGAACCTAGTCTCAAGGGGTCGCGAACTAGTGTACTCCCATTCCTAAGCCCGGATAAATGGGAGGTTTGTGTCACAGAGGCCATCTGGTGCAAAAACTGTGCCAAATCAAAATGTGGATTCATCCCCTATTGTTTGGGCAATAACAGAACAGCCCATTGTTTTGTTGGGAGAAAACGTGAATCCTAATTTTGAGGTGGCAAAAGTGTTATTTGTAGATTACTTATTTTATCCAACAACAGCTCCAAACCCAGAAATGTTTAATTTGTTTCACCAATCGCATACTTCTCACATAGCACTATTTAAGATGCAGAAATCATACTGTAATTGCAACCTCCTGTTTATCATGCATAAATATAAGCGAATAACTTGTATTTGAGTTCTCTGTCTTTATATATGGGTGCTTAAAAGTGTTAATGAGTTGAAGGTTTGCCATTATGGTGGCTTTAATTGAAAAAGTATTACACCTTTTCCTTTACTTCATCAGGTTTCTGAAGAGAGAACCTCAGAAGCCCGAAGCCCTGTCACAGGTGACTGCAGTCGTCACAGATCGGATTCGTGTGCCCTGGCTGTGGGGTGGAGCTCGAAAGGTGGACCTGTCCATCATCCCT
Organism: Pterophyllum scalare; assembly: GCA_024447675.2. Classification (NCBI taxonomy): domain Eukaryota; kingdom Metazoa; phylum Chordata; class Actinopteri; order Cichliformes; family Cichlidae; genus Pterophyllum; species Pterophyllum scalare. The sequence goes on along the minus strand of JAMQGT020000831.1, from coordinate 123,522 downwards.
CCTCTTATCTCCTTCCTGCCCTGTTGCACCTCGCTGCTCTCCACTTCCTGATCGGCGTGGTGGTTCTGACGGCTCTGCCGGGCTTGGTGCTGTGGTACTACTATTTCACCCACCGTAAGAAAGGACGAACGCTCTTCTTCCTCAGCCTAGCCCTCTTCTCCTTGGGGTACATGTACTACTTATTCATCACAGAGGTGTTGCCGCGTGGGGATGTTGGCCAGCTTCAGCTAGCGGTGGTAAGCGTGGGGGTCGTCCTCACCCTGCTAGCTCTCTTCCATACCAAGAGAGATCCTGGCATCCTGCGACCAAACGAAGAGTCCGTTCACAGCAAGGTGATGTATTACAGCCCCCCAGCAGACAGAAACCTTTCCCTCAATGGGGGGAGGCAGGATGGGATGATGACTATAGCCAACCGGACTGGGTTGTCGGAGCAAGTGGAGGAGGAACTAAAGGAAAGTAAAACAAAAGAACTGGTGTCAGGTGTGCAGATTGGTGCGGCCCCCCAGGGTGGGACATTGTCGCATCTGTGGTGTCTGCGTGCTGCGTCTCGACCACCACTGTGTCTGGTGGGTTCCATTAAAATGCCTCTCAGCTCGGCCTGCCTGTCATCACTGTTTCCTTCTCATTCAAACACTGAAGTTGTCTTGTTTGTCACCTGCTTGTCTTTTCTACACAAACACTATAAAAGTCTAAAATAACAATTTTAATTTATAAAAGAATTAAGTTGCTGTCTGTCATTTCAGGTAATGAGCTCAGACAAAATGAATATTTTTGTCCAGTTTACCATATTTTTTTGTATGTTGCGTTAATGTCAAGATTTCCTTGCTGCCATCCACACACACACCAGTGTGTTCCTGCATGTTTGTTTGTAGTGTATTGTAACCCTGGAGTCTCAGTACAATGTTTCGTCTGCTTGTGTGTGTGTGCTCGTGTGTTTGTGCGTCCCCTTTTGTCTGTGTCGAGGCAGGATAAACAGCTGTGTGGGGCAGGCCAATCACCGCAGCTTTCTGCTCACGCTCATCCTCTTCCTGTTGACGTCCCTGTACGGAATCAGCCTGGTCCTGCAGAGTGTGTGTCCACAGCAAAATCTCATCATTGCCTTACTATACTGCCCGGGAGTCTACAACCAATACAGGTACTGGAAACGGACATGCAGTCCTGTGAAATTCTAAATACACCATGATTCAGTAGCATGTAGAGCCACCTTTAGCAGCAATAACTTTAAGTAATCTTTTTTTGTGTGACTCTATCAGTCTCTCACAGCGTTGCTTCAGTTCACTGATTTTTGTAGGCATTAGTTTATGCACAGATTTCTTACGGTCCCACATTTCATTCGGGGTGAGGTTTGGACTTTGAGTGGGTCATTGTAACACCTTGACTCTTCCTTTTCAGCTATTCTGTTGTAGACTTGCTGCTGTGCTTGGAATCATGGTCCTGTTGCATGACCCAGTTTGAGCCAAGCTTTAGCTGTCAGGCAGACATTTGACTCTAGAATACTCTGGTATACAGAGGAGTTCATGGTCGACTCAATCACTGCAAGGTACTCAGGTCTTGTGGCTGCAAAACAAGTGCAAATCATTAACCCCTCCAGCACGTGGTGTAACATTAACTTACGATATTTCTCTCTTTATCTTCAGTCAGTCTTGCGAGTAAAGCTCTCGTGCAATTAAAAGATTTCTCAGATTGCTGTTTAAAAAAATTAAATAAGAAAGATTTGATTTAGTTTTTGTTTTTCTTTTAGTTCATTTTCAGCATCTCCAAGTTGCAGAAATTCAGAAAATTTACAGATTTTTTTTTTTTGTTAAAAAAGAAACGATGATATGATGGTAGATGCAGGACAAAAATTACAAATATTCTTTAATGCTGTATGCAAAAAATGAAGCTATCTTTTGGAAAAATAAGAGTGGTGCAGGGCCAACATAAACACCTGTAAAACCACAAATGGTAATCTTTACACATTACACTTGTCCTTAAATAAACACTGACGGCTGAGTCTGCATCCACAGAAACGGGTTGGCAGCCTTTTTCGCAGCAATCAACACCCTCATTAATTCAGCGTGTGGCTATTTAATACACTGCTCAAAAACATAAAGGGAACACTTAAACAACACAATATAACTCCAAGTAAATCAAACTTCTGTGAAATCAAACTGTCCACTTAGGAAGCAACACTGATTGACAATCAATTTCACATGCTGTTGTGCAAACTGGAATAGACAACAGGTGGAAATTATTGGCAATAAGCAAGACACACTCAATAAAGGAGTGGTTGTGCAGGTGGGGACCACAGACCACTTCTCAGTACCTATGCTTTCTGGCTGACGTTTTGGTCACTTTTGAATGTTGGTGGTGCTTTCACACTTGACGGACTCTACAACCCACACAAGTGGCTCAGGTAGTGCAGCTCATCCAGGATGGCACATCAATGTGAGCTGTGGCAAGAAGGTTTGCTGTGTCTGTCAGCGTAGTGTCCAGAGGCTGGAGGCGCTACCAGGAGACAGGCCAGTACACCAGGAGACGTGGAGGAGGCCGTAGGAGGGCAACAACCTTCGCCTTTGTGCAAGGAGGAACAGGAGGAGCACTTCCAGAGCCCTGCAAAATGACCTCCAGCAGGCCACAAATGTGCATGTGTCTGCACAAACGGTTAGAAACCGACTCCATGAGGATGGTATGAGGGCCCGACGTCCACAGATGGGGGTTGTGCTCACAGCCCAACACCGTGCAGGACACTTTGCATTTACCAGAGAACACCAGGATTGGCAAATTTGCCACTGGCGCCCTGTGCTCTTCACAGATGAAAGCAGGTTCACACTGAGCACAGTGACAGACGTGACAGAGTCTGGAGACACCGTGGAGAGCAATCTGCTGCCTGCAACATCCTTCAGCATGACCGGTTTGGCAGTGGGTCAGTAATGGTGTGGGGTGGCATTTCTTTGGAGGGCCGCACAGCCCTCCATGTGCTCGCCAGAGGTAGCATGACTGCCATTAGGTACTGAGATGAGATCCTCAGACCCCTTGTGAGACCATATGCTGGTGCGGTTGGCCCTGGGTTCCTCCTAATGCAGGACAATGCTAGACCTCATGTGGCTGGAGTGTGTCAGCAGTTCCTGCAAGATGAAGGCACTGAAGCTATGGACTGGCCCGCCCGTTCCCAGACCTGAATCTGACTGAGCACATCTGGGACATCATGTCTCGCTCCATCCACCAATGTCACATGTGCATCACAGACTGTCCAGGAGTTGGCGGATGCTTTAATCGAGGTCTGGGAGGAGATCCCTCAGGAGACCATCCACCACCTCATCAGGAGCATGCCCAGGTGTTGTAGGGAGGTGATACAGGCACGTGGAGGCCACACACAATACTGAGCCTCATTTTGACTTGTTTTAAGGACATTACATCAAAGTTGGATCAGCCTGTAGTGTGTTTTTCCACTTTAATTTTGTGTGTGACTCCAAATCCAGGCCTCCATTGGTTAATAAATTTGATTTCCATTGATGATTTTTGTGTGATTTTGTTGTCAGCACATTCAACTTTGTACAGAACAAAGTATTCAATGAGAATATTTCATTCATTCAGATCTAGGATGTGTTATTTGAGTGTTCCCTTTATTTTTTTGAGCAGTGTATTTTTCCCACAACTACCAGAGGTTAGGTCTTTCCATGAGCATATTGAGCGTTGGGCTTTTTCCACTGTACTGAATCACTTTCAAGAGTACCTTGGAGGCCATCAAGCTGCTGGAGAAAGTTCGGGGTTTTTTTCTCAGACCAGTGAGCATGGATGTGAAGTAGTTTAAGTGATTTGTACTGGCACTGCTACTGCAATCAGACACTTAAAAGAGGCAAACTGAATGACTATCTTGGCCTCAATATGTAAAAATACTGGTTCTTTTAACTGTGATCTGTCCATTTACATTTTTAACTGGTTACACCAAATATTTTAGATTTAAAAAAATACTACTTCTGTTTATACTGAAGTATTAGCTGGACATGAGCAAACCCTTACACTGGTAAAATTTACTACTTTTCTCCTTGTCTGTATTCCAGCACTGCTCTTTGTTTCACCTGCGCGTGGTACAGCAGTATCGTGACCGGCGGGCTGCTTCACTTGCTGATGGTACAGATCATCAACGTCAGCTACAATGTGACCGAGCGTGAGGCCCGCATCGCCCTGCGAGAGAAAACTGCTCGCAGCGCCTACTGGGGACTCATCGTGGACACTGGCGTCTATTCCCGAGGTTTCCGTGGCAACTGGTCTGAGTTCATGAACATGGGAGACAAAGTGATTCCCCCCTCTCCCACAGACTTGGTGTAAGAGGCTGTTAAGCGACCCTGGTTAAAGTTTGAGAATTGTGGCTGCTGCTGCTGCTGTGTATGTGGCCACTGGATGGCAGCATGGCTCCTTTTGAGCTAGAGCTGCTATGCTTTAATATGTAACGTGGAGTTACGCTGGCTTTGACACTCAGCAATAATAACTGCTCATCCCCATAAGATGCACGTATTGCCATTAATGTGAAGGACATGTGGCATCTCCTCTATGCAGCTGCTCATATTCATCACTGTTGCCTCATTTCACCCCTGCCAAACAAATACTACTATTCCTTCATGCTGGATGCCTTCCTTGGACTTGAAGGCTGACTTTATACTGTATCTCCCCTCCCTTGTAGTGCCTTCGTGCAAGACAATAACACCAATCTGTTGATGCTGGTGGGGACAATTTGTCTGAGCACAGCACAAGATGTTGCCTCTGAGTGTGCAGATAGGATGTTCAAAGAGGCTCTCTTGGCTCACTATAACCTTTTCATCATTCACAGACAGACGGCACTTGACCTTACTTAGCCTTGTGAAATGAATTCATGGATATTTATCACAACTAATTGAAACATTTTGGCACAGGCCAGATAGGCCAGCTAATTTGAATCTCCACAGCAGCTGATTGCATGGTTATTACCATACGGTTACTTTGACTCTTTTAATCTGTTTTCAAAACTGACTCCCAGATGGAACAACTCCTGATAAATGGAAAAAGCAAATGTGTCAATACGTGTTGACTTCAGTGAGAAAAATGAGCTTTTCACTGCTTTCCACCATCCCTGCTTTTGGTTCTCAAAGGCATTAAAGCTGTTTTTTTTTTTTGGTACTCGAGTAATTGCACAATTGTGTTTTTATGATAATTTTATTTATTTTTATAATATAAATGTGAGAAATGTGCAGTGTTTTCATCTTCCAGAATGATGCTGAGATGTTTGCATGCCACCTGTATCAGCATGCAGTGTGTTGCCTCTGGTCTTCCCAGAGGCTTTACAGTGGATGGGAGCAGAAATCCGGGAGAACCTCAGTCACTTTACGGCACAGCTTCTCCCGCCGAACATCTCTCTCTCTTTCCTTGCGCAGCAAACATGGAAGCTGCCTCCAGGCCAGGAAACACTGTCGCAGCACTCGTCTAAAATGCAGGCAGATGGAGGGACAGACGGGAACAGGGCAAGCGAGCAACAACAAACTGGATTAAAGGGACCTCTAGGTTGACAACACCTAATAAGTTTTCACATGTAACTGAGGGGCTTGTTGATAATGGCAGAAAGGCAGCTGGTGGGAATTCACTAGCAGCCTGTGACCATTAAATGGACTTCAGCTAACAAGCTGGAATTTATAAACATTCCCAACTTGTGGTAATGACAGGTCATTCAATTTTACAAATGCTGCTTAAAAAAATCCCCTATTTTGATCACAATGGAAGGATCTGCAATATTAGTTTAGGCATAGATGAGAAAACAAACACTGTAGACTAATTGAAAAATGAGACTGACTCTAGAGCTACTGGAATATTCAGAAGTTTTGTATGGATATTCATGTAATCCAAGGGATGATTTTTGTGAACTATGGAAAACCTTTGACCCTTTTACATTTTTGGTTTTTAGAGAAATGAATTTCATGACTTCTGACTTTTCATCTGATGGATAACAAGTAAAATAATTCAGTCCAATAATAAAATTTTAAAACTGAATGCCTTAAAGATGAATGATATGGTTATCATTTTGATGAATATACCAATCAGGCACAACACTTAAAACTCGGATGCACTGGGTCATGGACACAGGCCCTCTACAGATGTCTTGTGGTGTCCACTGATCCACTGGTTGTGGGGTACAAGTCTCAGTAAAATGAGTTTGTTCTGGAGCATCCCGGTGATGCTCATTTGGACTGGGAATTAAGTGCTGGAGGAGACCACTGCTGTTGGAGAGTGCTTTTTTTTGTGTGTGTGTGTGCGCGCGCACGCGCTTGGTCTGTAATGCTGTGGCACACATACATGTATTATCTGAATGAATACCTGGACTCGGGTTACTCTGCATATTATTGTATTGTAACAAAATTAAAAATTATCAATGTTATTTAATCAAAAGTGTCATTTTTAGTGCTGTGGCTGACTGGGATACATTGTACTTAGTGTTGGTTGGCATGCTGTAAACTAAGCTAAGGTCAAATCTCAGCAAATCAACATTGACCACTTTTATAATCAGAAAAATTAGCTTGGAGCTTATGTTTGCGCTACCAGTTGCGTCACCTCAACTAAATGCCATCCAGATTTGTACCCTGCTGGTCTCTTTCTGTTTAGTAGAAGAGCTCTGTGAGCTCTACTGGGGTCAGTAAATCATAATTAAAATAGCCAAAAAAAATCTAAACCATCTCTTGTCTAGCTTGTTACTTTAACAAATTTATGGCATGGCGGATATTATAAGCAAAACAGCATGTTAACATGCTGACTTTAGCATTCAGGGAGAGTGTTATCACAGTTTTATATATGACCTGTATATCACAATTATCCCCCAGATTTATTGAATCTTGGATATCTGAAAAAGCTATTATTGCAGAAACGTGGTCTATTTAGAAATGCTACACAGTGAGCTACAAAAAGATCCCAATGGACTCCATTAATCATCATATGAAAAGACATTTGCAGCTAACAGCAGATATGAGGTGCACTGGAGTCAAGGAGATGGTGATATAATGCTTCCATATAATGCACAGGACGTTGTGGAGGAAAATGCAAAAAAAAGATGCACCTCATATTTCATATTGGTAAATATCCAGAAACAGCTTCTGCAGTGTATATTACTGAGTCATCATCTGCACAATTTACTAGTAAATCTATTTTTTTTTTCAGGGCTATTGGAGGTGTTAGGAGTCTGTTACTGAATATGCCTTAGAGGTCAAATGAATGGAACTGTTCTGATTCAGCATTTTAACTTGTAATTAAAATTTTTTCAAGCTGTTAAGTACAATAACACCCTCTTGGTTGGTTATATTATTGTGAACATATGGCAGAGTCAGGGGGGTAGCAGACCTGTTATTATGCTCCTGAGCCAGCTCCTGATGGTCCCACTCCATCAGCCTCTCCTGAGTCACGTGGTCCAACAGCGCCAGCAGAAACCTCCTCAGAGTGCATGTGCGATAGAAGCGCTCAGCTCGCTCTTCCTGAATTATCCGCACATCTCTCAGCTGGAATGAACAACACTTGCTTAAAAATAAGAATGTTGTGAAAATCCAAAATATGAGCTGTACAGTGCCGTGAAAAAAGTACCTCCCCCCTTATTTTTTTGCATATGTGCCACACTGACATGTTTCATTTTAAAGCATGAATAGTTTGTTTAAGGTCATGCCAAAGCATCTCAATTAGATGTAAGTCCAGACTTTGACTAGGCTGCTCCCAGAGCTTCATTGTTTTCTTTTTTTTTGTTGTTCTGTTTTGAGCCATTCAGAGGTGGAGTTGCTGGTATGTTTCCGATCATTGTCCTGCTGCATAACCCAAGTGAGCATCAACATGAGGGCATGAACTGATAGCTGGATATTCTCCTTCAGGATTTTCTGGTAGAGAACAGAATTCATAGTTGCATCAGTTATAGCCAGTCATTCAGGTCCTGAAGTAGCAAAGCAGCTTCAGACCATCACACCACCACCACCATGTTTGACTGTTGTATGATGCACTTTTTATGAAATGCTGTGTTAGTTTTAATCCAGATGTAACCGGACTCGAACCTTCCAGAAAGTTCAACTCTTCCCTCTTGTGTCCAGAGACTATTTTCCCAAAAGTCTTGGGGATCATCAAGATGTTTTTGGAAAATGTGAGATGAGCCTTTGTGTTCTTTTTGGTCAGCAGTGGTTTTCTCCTTGGAACTCTCCCACGGATGCCATTTTTGCCCAGTCTCTTATTGTTGAATCATCCTGGGTGAGTCGTCAATGCACTCTTGGAGTAATTTTGGTAGGCCGGCCACTCCTGGGAAGGTTCACCTCCAGGTTCATTCCATTTGTGGATAATCTCTTTCACTCTGGTTCACTGGAGTCCCAAAGCCTTAGACATGGATTCGTAACCTTTCCAGACTGAGAGATGTCATTGACTCTGCTTCTCAGCTGTTCTTGAGTTTCTTTAGATTGTAGCATAATGTGTTACTTTTTGAGATCTTTTAGCCCGCTTCACTTTGTCAGACAGGTTCTGTTTAAGTGATTTCTTGATTGAACAGGTTTGGCAGTAAACGGTGTGTGGCTAGTGAAATTGAACTCGGCTTTCCAAAAATGTGGTCAATCACAGTTAATTTGTGATTTCATAAGGGGGCAATTACTATTTCTCACAGGGCCAGGTAGGCTTGGATGGCTTTTCCCTATAAACGAAATCATCATTTAAAAACTGCTTTTTGTATTTACTCAGGTTATCTTTATCTAATGTTAAAATTAGTTTGATGACCAGAAACGTGTGATTAAAAAAACTAAGAGATCAGGAAGGGGGCAAATACTATTTCACAGCACTGTATAAAATATGTGTGACAAATTAAAGGAAAATCCAGTGTAAGTATTTTGGTACATCTTGGTATTGATTGTTTTTCTGATAGTGCGAGTGATGACTGGGATCTAATGACTGAAAAGGCAACAGCAGATGATTTACGTTATTTTCATACTCATTAAATTGTTCAGTGATCCATATCGCCCTGTGGATGATTTATTGTCATCCTGGGAGAGAAAAATGACAGGAGCATAGAAACGGTTCATGACAGGAAAGAACTTTGTATTGACTTGCATTGATCCTTCTCAAATGGAAACAAGTCATACCAATTGAATACCCCACACAGCATAATGGAGCCACGGGGTCAGGTTCTTTCCTTAACTTGTCACTCATAAAGACTTGACAAATGAAAATACAGTATAATTGAGTAGGTAGAAGAGGAGATTAGGAAAAGGTTTCTTTAAGTCAGCCCTGATGAGGTGTGTATGTGTGCAGGTGTATGCGCACTCTTTTCCAGCAGCATAAGCTCCTCCGAAGCAAAAAGTGCTGGTGCAGTTGGTCAGCACAAGCTTCTTTGTCAGACAGAGACTCTCTTGCTGATTGCTGCCAGCCTAATGTGCACCGCCTCAGGAGGACGAAATTGTGATGATGCTCAGCCAGCTGGCAGGGAATAAAAGAGAAAGACAGAGAGAAAAAGGCACCAATGTGCACTCATGAATGTATCTAAACTCACTCATATGTGCCAGGTAGAAAAGCCGTGTACTCGCATCCAACAGAGAGATTTTATATCAAGCTATGAAACATGAATACAAAAGATTTTCTGTGTTCATTTGTGAAGCTGTACTCCGGCAGAAACATTTGGAGGATGAAACAATGATAGTGTCGAGGGAGTGCAGCGAGAAAGTTGAGCCACACGCTTTTGTTTGGACACTTTCCCTCTGCACTGTCTGAGAGTTTCTGGGCATCACGTCCAGAGTGTGTCGTAGCTTTGCCTTTGGCTCGTACCTTTCATGTTTGTGCAGAGTGAGATTTTTTTCTTTTATATATCCCAGAACAGTTTGTGCATTGCTCTCAATTATCAGTTATTGTGTGCATTGCTCACAATTGCCACTGTAACACATTAAAGGTGTTAAAATTGGTTGGCTGTGGATGCACAGTGTGGAGTTTAACTGCACATTTATTATTAATGATTAACTTAAAAGTACTTTACAGCCAGGGAAAGTATAATGCCAGGGCAAATATATATTATTAAATGGATCGATGCACAAAGAAAAATTTCATCACCGAGGAGAATAAATACAGACCAAATGCATAAATGCATTCACAGAAAATTCAAAAGGTTCAGCAGACTGCAGTTGCCTTTGCATAACTGCTTTCTAGACAGTCGATGCACATACTGCTTGCACTCTTCTTCAGTTTGTGTCCAGCCAGGTGTGCCTTTTATTATGGAAATCCATGCTTTGTACTTGGACTTGAGGTTTTTGAGCGACACTTGACACTTGAGCATCAAAATGTCTCCCTTCTAGTAATTCTGCGATAATGATGTTGGAGCTCCTTGCAGTTTTCTCCTCAAATAATGTTTTTAGTTTACTCTTCACAGCCAGAAATTCAATAGCACTGGCTTGCTCCCTGTGTCACTGCAAGCTGACAGCTGAAATGGACAGGACAGGTGATTTACCTCCACGCTGGCTTGTCTGAGCTGAATGAGGCGTTTCCATGGCGCCAGGCCTCGCCGCAGCAACGATGTTCTGCGGTAGTGTTGGCGGGCCAGTGTCATCAGCTCCTTTTGCCTTTTCAGCTGTCTCTGTTTCTCCTCTTCCCTCTGCGCAGAAACAAAGTGACATTATTTTTAATATTCTGCAGGTAGTCACATGAAAGAACTGCTTCTTGTACTCAGACCCTTGTAGTTCAGCTTCTGTGTGAACATCCATTAAATATGAAATAGACCTCACCTCTCTTTCCAGCCGTTTTCCCTCCCTTCGCCTTTCTGCTGCTTTGCGTTTCTCCTCCTCCTCCTCCTTCTGCCTGAGCTCCTCAGCGGCTTTCATCTGAGCCTGAAAGTTGTGTTTTCCATTAAATTTGTATGTGTTTTTTAACAGCTGTTTGGGAGGTCCCAAAATAAAAATTGTAAGAGGTCTGCACTTATGAAGTGCATTTTAACTTTAGCTAGGTTCTACTGCTTTACTACTGCACGTGTTTCTCATTCTCACACACACACAAACGAACTTAACGTCTTGTCCATAAACAACTCCACACAACAGGGGGAGGAAATCAAACCATCAACCTGTGGAAAAAAAATCAGATCCACCACTTGAACCAAAAATATAGTTTCTCCAGAAAATGACCCCCTCAGCTTACCAGCTTTCCTCTTCTTTCTTCCTTTTGAGTTCCTCGATTTCCTTCCTTCGCTCTGCGCGCTGATGTGCTCGGGCCGCCATGGCTTCAGAAAGAGTGAGGGAAAGTGAGTGGAGGACAAGGTTTTCTTCTGTAGCAGTCCCATGAGTGGATGTGCATGTTTATCTATATCTTATACTTTTTCATTCTGAATGTGAATACATAGGCCTTTATGCCCACAAATGTAATCTTTTCATGCTGTATGTGTGACTCTGAGTCACTTAATTTCCTGAATAAAAGCACTACAGCAGTGCGTCACCACATCTTTTGGAGATGGAAATGAACCTTCAGTGCTTGCTTTTATGTATGCATGCGTGAATGTGTGTAGGATCCCTTGCACAGTGAGCCATCTTTCAGACTGACCTGTGATGAGCGGATGGGGGCATGCCTGCGGCGTGACAGCTTTCCTTGAGGTTGTGCTCTGATTGTCAGGTTCTCCAGTCCCTCTCGGTGCCCTGCAACAGGAACAAAGGCCTGTCAGAACTCTGTCTGATTCTGTTCCTGGCAAGTCTTACTCAGAAAGGTGATGACCAAAGGCAAACTCGACAGACGTGTATCAGATTGTCTGTAAATTAATTCCAGTGTGAAGAACTTTCTTCTTTATCAGGTAATTGCTTCTATCACAGTTCATCTTCATCTATATTATGAAAACAGTAAGTATCTGTACCATACTAAACATATAATATTGGTTCAACACACATTTACCTAATGAGGTGTCCACACACACATAAACCTTTAAACTTGTTCTGTCTTTAGTCTTTACAGAGGTAAGAGAAGTGAGCAAACTGTGATTACTCATCTTGACAGGTTTTAAAGCTATTAACAAATTTATAGCGTGTGGAGTTAGTCTTACTTAAGGCTGAGAGTGAGGCCAAGTTAAATATAGTATGTGCAAGAATTTAGTAGACAGGATAATCAGTACAGGCTCTAAACCTCTAAGTCTGAGAAACCATTACATGGTCTAATTTTCAACATCTCTAACATGAACATTTCCAACTTTGTCATCCCTCCTCAGGCCTCATCCAAAGTGTACTGGCAGGTTGTGATGAGTCTCTCAGTGGGTTCTTCTTCAGCATTGTATGGATCATTTGGCCTCAGGGGAAAGTGCTGCAGTACATCTGGACATGCATTTATTAGCTATGGGAGGGCATTTCGGTGCAGTGGTTAGCACTGCCACTGCAGCAAGAAGTTCCAGGCTTTGAGCCTCCTGCTCAGCTTGGGCCTTTCTGTGTGGAGTTTGCGTGTTGTTCCTGTACCTGTGTGGGTTTTCTCCTGGTGCGCCTTCAACAGTCCAAAAACATGCATTCAGTTTTTGTAAGGTTTTCCTTTCCAAATTGGCTGTGGGTGTGGAAGTAGATTGTCACAGCTGGGTGCTGCAGGCAGGGCAGGGAGGACCTCAAAGCAGGACGCGGCAAGAGCGGACGTGTGCTTAATGACTTTATTTACAGGTAGGAGCCAGCTACACAAAACCAATACTTGAAAACTTGAACAACCCGAAAACTAAACATTCAGCCGACATCACATAGACGAACAGACGAGGACCCGAACAAGGAACAAAGGAAAACCAAGGGCTTAAGTACACACAAGGGGATTAGGGCAAGTGAACACACCAGGGGACAACAGGTGAACCAAATGAACCTAACGATAAGGGGAGTAAAACTAAACACAAAGCACAGGGAACACGAGACTATCAAAATAAAACAGGGAGTGACTCGGTGGAACAGTGACGCAGACTAGACACGAGACAAGGAACAAAAACACACCAAAACCCCACAACAAAAGAAAATCCAGAGAACAGACCAATAAAAGGAAAAAACCAAAACCGCAGGGTCCCCAAACCCCGGATCATGACATAGATAAAGCTCTTGCATGCAGTAGAGATACAGAGCCGTGAAAAAGTATTGACCCCTCTTGGTTTAATAATTTTTTGCATATCTGTCATACGTTTCAGATCATCAAGCACTTTTTAATATTAGACAAAGATAACCTGAGTAAATGTGAAATGCAGTTTTTAAATTATGACTTCATTTATTGGGGGGGGGATAGCTACCTGGCCCTGTGCAAAAAAGTAATTGCCACCTAAACCTAATAACTGGTTGTGCCACCCTTGGCAGGAAGAACTGCAATCAATCATTTGCAGTAACTGATAATGAGTCTTTCACATCACTGTGGAGGAATTTTGGTCCACTCTTCTTTGCTGAATTGTTTTAATTCAGCCACATTGGAGGGTTTTCAAGCATGAACGACCTGTTCAAGGTTACGTCAAAGCATCTCAATCAGAATTAAGTCAAGACTTTGATTAGGCTGCTCCCAAACCTTCCTTTTTTTTCAGAGGTGGACTTGCTGGTGTGTTTCTGATCGTTGTCCTGCTGCATAAACCGAGTGCGCTTGAGCTTCAGGCATGATGGCCGGACATTTTCCTTCACGATTTTCTGGTAGACAGTTAATTCATGATTTAATTACTTTTTTATTTATTAATTACTAATATTATTTATTACATAATTCAATTACTTTTTCACACAGAGCCAGATAGGTTGGAATAGTTTTTCCCCCTCAATAAGTCATCATTTAAAAAAATTTATTTTTATATTTACACAGGTTATCTATGTCTAATATTAAAATTAGTTTGATGACCAGAAACATTTTAAGTGTGACACAGAAGCAAAAACCTAGAAAATCAGGAAAGGGGGAAAATACTTTTTCACAGCAATGTATGTAAAAAGGTAAACATGGTTTGTAGTATAACATGCAGTACGATCAATAAAATACTATATAAATACCAGTCCATATTCACATTTTCAATGGTAGACCTAACAGATTTTAGTACTTGCTCATAATTAATTGTTTATTAGCATTCATAATGCCACAAGAAGCAGACTGTGATGATGAGGGTCACAGTGCCCAGATCTTGCCTTTGTCCACCACCCAGCTTACACTCTACCTGAAACAAATGCTTTTTCTCTGTAGGGTGTCCATAGGGTGGCAGAGCCATGTTGGTACTTCGTGCTCTCCAGCCACTCAATGCTCACTGGGGAGTTCCCTTACCGGGTGTGGCTCCAGGAGGGAGCACTGGTTTCCCTTATCATGGTGAGGTACTATAGCTCATATACATCCAAGCCCTTAGACGACACAGTGTGCTGGATCACAAAGGCAAAGAAACACTCCTTTGTGTCAAAAAGGAGCAAGGAGCAAGGTAGATTGGGCACTGATCAAGATTGCCTCCAGCAGAACTCCTCTAGGAGCTTTTCTCTGGGCACGACCGAACTCACTGCAAAAATTATGTCTCTCAGCTGGCCTGACAGTGCTTCGGGCTACACAAAGAAGAAGTGGAAATCACTGCAGGGGAAAGGACATCTAGAACATCTAATGAGAGGAAGTAATGGATGGATGGACACTAAGCTTACTCATAATCCTTAGATTTTGGAGGAATTATACTGTACTATCCTTTATTAATATAAACGTAAACATTTTAGATCAGGAGACTTAACCAACTAATAAAAAATGAGAAACTAAAGGCATTCTTTTAATAACTTAATTATTGATAACTTAACAGCACAAACTGGCAGCCCCAAAAGTTGCTCTTTGGCTTACAAGGGACCTGCAAAGCATTATTTATTAATTATCCAGGGAAAAACCCATTAATTGCAACTTTTAAATTCATCATAAAAGGTGCCTGATGGCAAAGTGGAACCATGAAAATTGCTTATGACACAGAGTTGGTTCTGTGGAGTGCAAAATCACTCAATTTAAATATGTATTACTTAGAACATGATCCACACTCACCTAGAGCTTACTGAAGGTCGCTTCTGGTTTATGTGATATGCAGTGAACATACCTCTGCTCCCTGGTGTCAATATTGTGACTCTTGGGTCTCAAGCCTCCGAGCATTGTTGACTGGGTAACCTGTGCAGCTCTCTCCATTTCCAGCTGCAAGACCCCCATGTTCTGCTCCTGCTTCAGCCGGGCAATTTGCTCTTGCTGCTCTTTCAGCTGCTCTCTCTGTTGTGCAATGATCTGCTTCTGAGCAGCATGTCTGTTTTCAAACCTGCTGCTTGGTGATACTGATACTGAACGGGCGCAGCCGCCATCCTCCTCTTCTCTCTGGCGTGCCTTGTGGAGCTCAGCAGCAGTAGGTGCCGCATGCCGCCGGGTCACCTGCCATGGCTGAGAGGGCCGGGCCACAGTAATCACGGGAGCCTTTTCCCGAAGCAGTGCAGAGGCATCAGGGGCTAAAGTGTCAGACCTGTGGTGATCTTCCTGAGGAGAATACAACAGAAAAGAGAATGTGGGATTACACACAGCAGGATCAAAATAGCCAAGTTTATACAGAACTTAAGGCGACAACACACATGCATGTAAAAGTTTCTCTT
Source organism: Pterophyllum scalare (assembly GCA_024447675.2). Taxonomy (NCBI): domain Eukaryota; kingdom Metazoa; phylum Chordata; class Actinopteri; order Cichliformes; family Cichlidae; genus Pterophyllum; species Pterophyllum scalare. Next base: position 107,989 of record JAMQGT020000831.1, on the reverse strand, counting down.
GGTATTTCAGGGCAACTTAAACTTTCTCCTGCTGGAATTCTGACACATAAACAGAAAAGGTCTTATAGCAAGAACTCCTGTAACTCCAACTTCATCTCCTGCCCTGTTTCTTTAGTCTCTCAAGCCCCTCCTACGCCACTTTTTCAGCATTTTTGTCTTTGTAAGAGAGCCATGTTAGAGAAAGATGGTAAACATGAGGACAAAGAACAGGAAAACAACACTGCTGCAAAAGTTAAACCGGCCAACAGGTCTCATTTCTTTCTCCAACATTTCTTGTATCTGATCTGCACTCTTCTGCTCGTCATCCCTGCTCTGTAAGGAGTTGTAAATATTTCAGCAGGAAAACCTTCTTGGCTGAAGAGCTGAGTAAAGGTCAGGTTATCTCATGCAAAGAGGAACGATAAAAGGGAAATTTTTCATTTAGCTAAGCTCCGAAGCTCAGTAATTGCTTCTGTAATTAGGCTTTCAGCACCGCCTATCAAAGCTGACGTTTTAGTCATGATTTTGCTCCCTGTGTAATATTAGAAAAAACGTGATTTGTGAGATTGTGTTCAGTGGGAATCATTAATGAAGAGAGCGTACTGTTGCTGATGACATGAGGATTTGCGAGTCTCACCTTCTCTGTGATCTGGTTGGGTGCCTCTGGTGGAGCTGTTATTGGCTGATAAGCTGGACTTTCTGTGGCTCTGAGTTTGCCTGCTGATGCAGCACTGATTAGGGCAGCCATCTTTTGTTTGATTTCCTGCTGCCGGGCCAAAAGCTCACGTTGTTGCTTCTTCATCTGACACCATAACTGCCACTCATTCAGACATCGCCGTAGCAACCGTCTTCGGTCACTTTCAGCAGCCAGCTGGCATTGTCTGGAGGAGGTAACAGATGTGATCACACCCTCAATTACTGCTCGGTCACTGTACCGTGGACATAAATTTCTCAATCAGTGAGTGGTCTACTGAGATACTCTATATTACTAGTCTGATTTTAGATATTGGTAGTAGGAGATGGCAGGATTGATACAATGATAGTGTAACATGACTCTTTGTGGTTCTTGCCTGTTTTCAAGTCGCAGTGCTTCCTCTGTTCTTGCCACTTCACGCTGCTTTTGTTCTGCCCACACCACTGCTCGCCATGCCCGCCATGCTTTCAGCTTGCTCTTCCAGTCACAGAGAGCCATAGCCTTACCCATACGTAGCCTTCCATCCAGCACCACTGAATACCATCCAGAGAAATGCCTTTGCAGACACTAAATCATGAACACAAATGCATGCAAAACATAAATTCACATATGTAATACCAACCTATAGATGTGGTCAGAGGTTTACATACATGCATCATCTTAAATGACTTTGAAAAAAAACAGAATTGGGTGCACAAGTTTGAATTTATTTTGGATTTTCTCTAATCCTTACAGGGTCAAAATTATACATACAGGCTCAAATATATATATTCAGCCCCACTAATATTGGGTTAAACATCTCATCCACGATGAGTGTAAGTAAACTTCTGATAACAAATGATTCAACAGTATTTGGCCACACACATGTACCCTGCAGATACCAACCTTGAGGTTGTTCATGTGGACCTTTCTATCAATCATCTGTTCTTGATACAGTCGCTTAGTGTCCTCACGTCTCATGAGATGTGTTGTGGCTGAATGGAGGCTTCTGGGTGCAGTCTGCACTTGTGCTCTTTCCCTTTCCCTTTCCCTAAAACACAAGTACAATTAGACATGTTTCCAAAGTTTACACTGAAAATGTATCAGGTCTAAGGTCACTTTCTGAATAGTCAATAATTAAACACACACATAACAGCTTAAATACTAGAAATAATAGAGATTCACCACGTTCCAGAAATGTACCCTCTGGAATGGGCATTTCTACCCATTTCTACCCAAAACCTCTGCATACTTTTCAAGTTATATTAAATTTAATGCCCTCAGATACATCACTGTGATGCTGAGTATGTTTTCTCAAACTTAAAAAAAAAAAAGCAAAACCAAAAACAACGGATTATAGTCGGGTTATTCCTGCATATCAGAATATTTTTGCATCCGACCAAACAAATTTTATCTAGTGACAAGGGAAAGTGAGAAGCCCTGTGAAAAAATCTTTTTACCACTTTTGTGTTTATTTATATATCAATTTAAAAACAATACAGTGTAGCCCTATGATAGACTGGAGATGACCAGGGTGTACCCGAGGACAGCTGGATAGGCTCCACCCCCCACCCCTGCGACCCTGGACAAGCTAAGTGGAAGAGAATGGATGAATAACACATTATAGCTCATGAAATGGTCAGAAATGACTGAAAATTGTATTGATGTCTGTCCAATAAGATAGCAGACTTACTGCCTGCACATGGACTGATCGTATGCATAGTCCCACCCAAAAGACCCATTTTGAACTAAACAAATTCTTTAAATGAATCAATAACAATCAGTTCAATACCTCTAAAAACACAAAGTGAAGCTCCATCTAACCATTAACACACTTTTGGTTTATGTACAAATATCTGTAACACTGACATTCCCATTTCCATTCTCCATGTTTCGTACTAATTGCCAAACATTTGCATGTGGGCAATGCCAGCAATGTCCATCTTTTTAACATACTGAAGTTCAAGCTAAAAGGTCAGTCTTGCCTGTGAATGACCCACACAAACTGGCCTGGAATCCTTCTTTTCTTTGGTGGTACTTTTTCATAGTATCACATACTTGTGTCAGTTTGTAGTTTATGAAGAATGTGTAGTCTCTCGCTAAAAGTCCATCTCCCATAATCCTTAGTTTTCAAGCCATAGCGCCCTTATTATTTCCCTAAGAAGCTTCTTAGCTTGTCAGTTTTATTAACGCTAAGCAAAAAAACAAAACAAAACAAAAAAACAACAAAAAAAGTATTAATATGATTTGGTGACAAAGTTAAAGATGTAAAGATTTCTATTTATTTCCATGTTGTGGCAACTGCTGACTGCTTTCCACAAAGAATGTTATCTTATGACACACTCCCCTGTGATAAATAAAGGCCTTACACTCACAGTGTGAGCATGATTTACAACACAGCAGCCTTATCTTGCTCACCAGATAGATATGGCTCATCACAATCTCACTTGTCAACAGGTTACCACTAATCCAGTCAATCCACTAAGAAGGAAGGAGGAGCAGGCCAGATCACAAACAATGCGATCTGATAGGAGATAAATGGGATTGTTGTAGCCTTTTCTTACCTCTGTCGAATCTGTTCCAGGCCTCTCCTCTCTTCCATCTGCCGTCTCAGCCTCACCATTTCCTGCTGCACCATCTCCTCCTGCCTATGTTCCTCCTGCCTTTTCCTCATCTCCTCCTCTGCTCCCTCTTCTTTGCCTCCTCTCTGGCGGCACGCTGGGCCTCCCTCTCTCTCTGCTCTCTCTCTCTTTCAGCCTCCCGTCGGGCCCTGTTATCTCGCACCTGCATTGGAATTCAGCAGCAATTAATGTAATTAAAAACACCGCTCGAACGCCCATCATTCCATGATTTGCTCGGCAGAATGCATCACCACAACAACCAAACCTACAGCTTTCACATCACTTGATGCCAACTACCTGTTGGTGTCGGGCCTCCATGGTAACGATCGGGTCTCTAAACTTTTTCCTTGTTTGTTGAACATCAAGCGTCATTTCCTCCATCATCCTAGAGTCCAACAGCTCCTTCTCCATGAGGTCTTCTAGGAAGTTGTTGACCGCTGACTGCTCTTCTCCCTCAGTGAGGCAGTTATAGAGTTCTAAGTATTTTTGGAAAAGAAGTATCTCATCACACCTGAAGAGCTCTACATTTTTGCAGACCATTTTTCAAAATTATGTGTTCTTCAGTTTCCTGTATATTGATTGTTTTGAGTACTCTCATAAAGCCTTGCAGTCAAAGGTCACGTGAAGCAATATAAAACCTGCACTGAATTTTGAGAATCTTCTGTACTGCCTTCTCCTTCTCACTATTGGAGAAGGTCTTAATTGCTAATAAATAATGAATCTTTGGTTATCTCAGCAGGTAGTATTTTATACCATCAAAGGTGTTGTGGTCTAGAGCAGTAGGCAGAGCACTAGCTTGTGCAGCTGTGCCCGTCCTCTCTGCGGAGCACATCAGGTCATCTTCATCCTCCAACTCCAGCTCCAGCCTCAGCTTATTACTCAGCCAGTCACCTAAAAGGTCCTGAGCTGCAAGGAACAACAGGACATATATCATCAGCCCTCTTGCTGTACTCTCTGTTGTTATATAGGCAGCATCTCTACAGAGAAAAGTCTATTATATTTTTTAAAGGGGAACCTGCCTTCACTGTAAGCCTCATCATGATCTCTCAGCTGTTCTGTGCTCTGCAATGGTACAGCTAAGCTGCTGATTCCCAATTTAGGTTTTTTGTGGGAGAAGACTTCAGACACAGCAAATTCTGACGCCATCTCCACTCGCTGAGGACAAGGAAAGGACACAGATGCAAATCTGAAACTTAACAATTTTGCCTCAAACTCTCAAAGTCCCAAACTCCAAAGGCATTCAATTCAATAATAATAAAAAAATTGATAGAGACAGAGGGACAATTGAACACACAAAAATTCTTACCTTCTTCCACTGATCAATATCGTCTTTCTTTGTGTGAATCTGAAAGAAAGATTAAAGTAAGCTACAGCCTGTAAGAAACACCAAAGGGCTCTCTCTCTCTCGCTCTCTCTCTCTCTCTCTCTCTCTCTCTCTCACACACACACACACACACACACACACACACACACACACACAAATTGCTGGTCTCATGGCCATCTTTGAGTGCTTAAAAATGCCCAGACAAGCTCAGAGACACCTTGAGCTGCGGTGTCAGTCTGCAAATTGAAGGCTGAGCCAAGGGCCTAAAGTCTGCGGATTATTTCACAGGAAAGCTTAGCCACGGCCTCAAATCAGCAGATTAGTTCAAAATCATTTCCCACACGTCCAGAAGTCTGTGCCTTGCTAGTTGGCTGCAGGCATGTGAGTATCAGAGATATGCCTGGGTGACATTTCTAAATGGTCCCCTGACATCAGCCATAAGTTTATACACAGTAATTACATAGATCTGCTTCTTCTCCTTCATTCATTGGGCATTTAGCCAAATATTCTTCCCCTCTCTGAGGGATTTTTTGATATTACTGGGGGAAAGGTCGGAAAGACAAAAATAGACTGAAAAATACCTTATGTTTCCCATTTAGATAAAGGGTTGAAATGAGCACCTTTGATTTATTTTCTGCAAAAGGGAAGACACAGTTTTATTTCTCTTTTTTCAGTAATGAAACCAGTCCGGACAGATGCAGCAGAGCTCTCAGTCTAACAGAGACGGTCTATGGCTTAACATGAATTCAAAGAATAAGCTTACCTTGTTTGCAGAGCCGACTCTTCTCCACCTAAACAGGTCAGGATTATGACCTGGAAATGCCATCATCACTAGTTAATACAACACTGCACGCCACTATGATGTAGTCCCAACTATCACTTTGTCTCTTCTTTACTAAGTGTGCTCGAAGTTTTTTATTTCTATTGTCAAAATGCGCTTAGAAGTTACTACAAAAAGCGCTCTCAAAACCCAAGAGGGATACACATAACTACCGTCGAGTTGCGTTACAATGGATTCTGGGTAATGGAGTAAATTAGCTTAATTATTTTTAGCTAACTCTCACACGAATGAAGATTTCCAGGACTGCATCTCCCACAAGACTGTAACAGGGGTTCGGCGTCTTGGGTAACCATAGCAACTTTGTTACGCTTCTTCAGTGAGATAGCGTTCTATTAAAAAAAATGTAAAAAATAGATTTTTTAAATATAATATTTTTAAAAAATAAATAGTTGAGAATAATTTATGATTTATTTATAATTATAGAGTTTGCGGAACTTTTTTTTAAAAGCGCTGCCGTCGCTGTTGATGACGACATATTTCTACGACTTGTAGTTCCTGTCACTGCATGCGGTTTTGTTGGTGAGAGCTTTTAATTTAAGCGTTTCTCGCGTAAACAAACAGCGCTGTGACAGTGTGGGGTTTCTCAAAGCGTTGCACTCAGAGCGTTAACCATTTCAAATTAGCGAAAATTTGATTGAATTTGTAGCACGTGAGTGGGGAGCCAGCCAGCTAGCTAGCTGCGTGGCTAATCAAAGCGATTCACGCTCGTATTGGATTAGGTGTTGGATTGAGTCCTTTCAGAGGGCTTCGACTGGAGCTACTGCTATGGCTGGTGGTAGGATGCAGCTGGAGCTGTCCCGTGTGGTTCAGGGGAGAAGTCGGCTGGGTGTGCTGAAGGGACTGGGTAGGGCAGGGCAGCACTCACTGGAGATCCCGGGGTGTCTGCTGTACACGCATTTAGGCACAGTCCCCCACCTCACCCAGGATACACTGCACACGCTGAGCAACCTCCCCTCTGTCACTCAGGTGACTCTGTCGCATATGTAAGCTGTACCATTATACACAATTCACAGCATCCACACTGATTTTTTTAAATTTGTTTTTCAAAATCTAACCCACATCTCCACCATTCTCCTAGAGCTGAGCACCAGGAGGTGCTGGAGGAGTTTAAGGATGGGTTCAGAAAGTTTGCAGGTACAAATCTACCTTCTAATCTTTCCTTTCAGTACGTTATTCTCACAGAGAGTAATGAGAGCAGCAGAAGAGGAGGAGGAAAGGGATTCAAGCAAGACAGGATTGATTAGTCATAAATTATGACAACACCCAGAGCTTATCCAATGTATTCAGATGTATTCATTATTGAATAACAGTTAATCTATCATCAGATTTTCACATAAGTTATAATCATGAAGTGTTGCAGAGGGGTTGACTGATTATCAGTCAATCTGATTATTCAAGCTAATACTCAGAATTTTTCCAGTTATTGGCATTATCATCCATCCATCCATCCATCCATCCATTTTCTTCTGCTTATTCAGTTCAGAGTCACAAGTGGTTTTTCCCAGCCTCATAGGGGAAGAGGCAGGGTTCACCCTGGACAGGTCATCAGTCTGTCGTTAGGGCTAACAGAGAGAGACAGGCAGCCATATTCTTGCTGTGCTGCCCTGCCATTATCATTATTAAAGAGATTTTTGAAAGGATAAATTAATTTAGGACATCTGATTGGTTACACAAGCAATGACACACAAGACTTCTGTGCCACAGGTGGGTGTAGAGTAGTGCATTTATGGTTGGAGCAGGCCTGGCATGGCATAATATGTTATAGGTTAAAAAAAGAACAAAATCTGTATGGAGCAAAGGGTGGAGGGTCATATCCAGAGAAAAACCTCTGCAATTAAAGTTGTCAATTTATATTAAAATAAATATTCTCAGATGAAAGTGGCATGTTAAGAAACATTTGCTCTTTAAATATATACTGAACTTTTAAGAATGTTCTTGTGCTTTTCTAAATTTTTGGCTCTAATCTGTAGGTAAAGGCATTCTGAACTCATCTGTTTGTAACTACGACAGATTAACAGAAATCAAAATAAATTTGTGCAGTATTTCAGTCAACGTGCCATGAATCTTTAAACTTTTATTGTTGCATTTTTATAACAGATTTGACTAGATACTACTGTTAGAGTTCCTGGGTGAAAGGGGATAAAATTGCCGCCTGAGTATTGTTGTTGATAATGTCCATGCCTTTTTGACAACTGTCAGCATGGACCAAAATCTCCAAAGAAAGTTTTTAGCATCTTGTTTAATCTGCAGCATGAAGAATTTAGGTAGTTCTGAAATCTAAAAGGGGGTCCAAACGGGCACTAGCAAGGTGTACCTAATAGGGATCCTAAAATGCCAGAGGGAAATGGTGGCCAGGTGTAAGTGTAGCCAAAGCTGTGTGTTTTAAAACAAACACGTGTTGGTGTGGGCATGGCCTAAGCTTCACCCAGCCTCAGGTAGCCACTTTTAAGAAAATTAGAAATGTAACCCCAGGTGTCATCACTTGGAATAAACTAGCACTGATTACTACAGTGCTGCCTCTGAAGCACCTGAAGGGAGAAGCAGTGATTGAATAGCCTTTACTGCTGTTAGACAGTTTTGTTTTCTCACTTTCTGGTCCTCTGCAGTGGCTGGGTTTGCTGATAAGCATACGCCTCATTCCTCTCTGTCGTCACATTAACATGCAGCGATGAAGCGCCTCGCTCCATCACCTGGCTTTGTGCTCGACCCACTTAACCCGTTGTTGCTGTGTTTTTTGTGAGTGATGCAGTTATGTTTGGTTTTAGGTCTTCATGATGCAGTGCTGTACTGCTCTCTTCACGACCCCGCCACCCCTTGCCCGACAGGGTATACCACCAACAAGGTGAGATCGCTCATGATGCAATAAAGTAAAGGCCCTGGTGACTTCACTGCTGGCTCTGGTTAATGATGATTGGGTGCGATCACAGGTGAAACAAGCTTCTCACATAGCTTTGTGTTGTTTTTAGACGGTGTCAGTGTGGGGCAGCGGTGGGAGGATAGAACTAACAGTGGCCAAGTTCATGGCTCTTCAGAAGACCGTACAGCCAGACTGGTACCAGAGCATGGCAGACGGAGAGACCTGGCAGAACAACGCCTCTCGCAAAAGAGTCAAAAAGTCGGTGGATCGGACTCTGGCTCATTTGGATGAGTGTTTGCTGGTGCACCAAAATTCAAAGGTACACACACAAAGTTCAGCAGCTGCTGAACACGCTTAATTTGCAAGTGAGTCATGCAAAGCACGAACACACAAGACAAAGATTGATGTTAGTGTAGATGTTACAGGGGCTGCTGTGAATCTGAACTATAGCTGGACACTTTGAGATTAGGATCAGCAGGTGTGTGACGGTGCAACATCAAGCATGACTAATGAAATACTCTGTTTTGCTTCTTTTTTTTAAATGCAGTCAAATTGTGGCTCATTTCATGAGAGGGTGAACTGAGTAAAAAGGATTAATATGAAGAGGTGCGGGGGAACTGTCATGACTGGTGCATATGACATCTTTGCTCAGTTACGCCTCAGTAGATAATAGATTTTATTTTATTTTTTACACCATGCTGCTCTAGCCCTAGGACATCTACAGCTTCCCTTGTAGGAAACAGGTTATTCCATTTTTTTCCAGCTGTGGATTCCAATGTTTCTTTCCTGTCTTTTCTAAATTTGCGTAAATTTATGAGTTATTTTCTCACCTGAATGCAAACCAAAAGCTCCTTGAGGCAAAAACCCGGAGAGTGTGGAGTCATGTTTAGCAAAGAGAACTGACAGCATAATGCAGGTAATTCATGACATGGGCTTGATTGCTGCCACACTCCCCAAGACCCCACCATATCTTATCTCCTCGTGATGTGCAGTCAGATTTTTGTGTTAAATCTTCAAAATACAGACAGGTTCTGGCAAGATTAAAGCCTTTTAATTTATTTATTTTAGCAGCTGCAAATCTTGTCAAGGACAGTGTGTGCTCATGAAAATCTAGACTTCTGTTAATTCCTCTTTCTTTCCTCTTGCTTACTGTTGTTGTTTTGGAGTGTTTTAGACATTTTTTTTTTATCACCATGCTGTCATTTCTAGGAGCTGGAGGGAGTGGAGGTGTTTGGTGTGGTGGAGGGAGGAGACATCCTGGAAGAGAGGGTACGCTCTGCCAGAGAGACTGCCAAGAGGCCCGTGGCAGGATTCTGCCTGGACGGCCTCCAGACAGGCTCCATGGACCAAACCCTGAGGACCCAGCTCATCACTGATATGATCAAGGAGCTGCCTGAGGACAAACCCAGGTTTGCCTACTTACGGCTATGTGACCTAAGTGAATTTTTAATGTTTTTCCTAGTGCTTATACAGTTTTTCCCACATTTAATTGAAAAGCATTCACTGAACACAGTCAACCAGGACAAACAAACTGTACCCTCTATGCTGCTGTTTTTCATTTTGTGCCACCGGGACAATTTAAGTCATGCTGTGCAGTTATCTGCCAGTTGGAGATTTGGCTTTTGTAGCTCTGTGTCTACACAGAAGCTCACTGCAGGATAACAACTAATCCTTGTTTTTAGCATCAATAATTGTTTTCATTGCCACTGAAAAATGCATTCTGCTAACAACTTATACATGCACATTGCCACTGAACAGTCATGTTAATTTGGTCAAGAATTTAATTAAAGACTGACCACTAACAGTTTAATGTGCAGATTACTCAGTTATTTGGTTAAAAGATCAGAAAATTAGAACTGTTACAAGTATCTTTTTACGGCTGTTAGAGTTCAAGAGGATAAATTTCGACATCGCAGCATCAAGCATTTTAGACTTTCTGTTCATTTTCTCATTTTCATTCATTTATTTTTTTCCCCCTCATTCATTTCATCAGTTGATTGACCCATTTTTTCTGGAAATGGACAAAAACAACAGAATTTATTTACATTATTTGTGAACATCTTAAAGAGGCCAACCACATTTTTGTCACAGTTGAACACATTAAGTCGTATTTAACTGACAGATGGATGGATTACTCATTCATTTCTAATAAAGGTAGCAATTTATTATTTAAAGATGGCACAATTCAGAGACTGAGCGGGCATATTTGATGTATTCTGCTAAATCAATTAATTGTCCTGCTTGATTAATTATAAGTTAAAACCCAGCAGCTATCCCTCGTCCCCATCCCTTCCACAATCTTTAAGCACTCATTATCTCAGCATGACCTTAAAATACTGGTGTCATTTAATTTCCATTCATTGCACCACTCTTTATTATGTTTCTCTAATTCTTTGCTGAGCCTCTTTCTTTACTTACATTTTGCCACTTTTATAAAAAAAAATGTGGACTCCCAGGTACCATTGTTCATTTAATTAAAGTGCAAATGATTTAAAATTCACCTGCAATTTTGATAAGCAACAAATTGTCATTTGCTACTAAACACAATGTAAGTTTTGCATTGTTGGATGGACAATTAGTTTAGATCACTTTGGACAAATATTAATCTGTTACAGCCCCAAACACATCCTGCCATGCAGCTACATTAAATCATTGTTTTGGAGTTTCTTTCTGGAGACCATCGCACATGAGCCCCCCTCTTTAGGAGGCGATGGGGGAGCTCTGGTGGTGGCTTAAAGAGTGGCTCTGCATGGAGTGAAAATGTAATCAGAACCGAGTGGTCTGTGATCAGGAGCTTCCTGTGAGCTTTGCTAAGTTGGCTTGTTAACAGGCTCATCTGGAATACCATTGGGCAGCATCCCTGCTGGTTGTTCTGGCTGTTAGAGATGCAGCTTCCTACCAGAAAGTGGAGAGGAGTCATTATCGAATGCTAAATTTGCCTTGACCTTGATGCCTGTAGGCAGAGAGTCAGACAGGAAAAGGGAAAGTACCAACCAGCCAACCAACACTCCAGGGTGTACATGCTGTTGTAGAGAATAAGTGTGCTGCCGGTATTTGTGCTTTTATGTGCCAGCAATATGTTGTTGACATGTTACATCAGTGTTTCATTCATACAGCATTTACTTCATTGATTTTTTATTTGTGTGTGTGTGTGTGTGTGTGACTATCAGACTCCTGCAGGGTGTGGGACGACCTGATGAGGTGCTGGCGTGCGTCGAGGCCGGTGTGGACCTGTTTGAGAGTTTTTTCCCCTTCCTGGTGACAGAGCGAAGCTGTGCTCTCTGCTTCAGCTTCGACACATCTCCGGACCCAGAACGCGCAGGTAGAGCGCCCCCTGCAGGTGTGGTGAAGAGCTGTGCTAAAGCGCAGTTAACACTTTTTGTACCTCGTCACAGTTATCAGCTGAAGTTGGTTTATTATTGTCAGCAGAACTAAACTGAAGTGAGAGAAAGCTTCACTTCACTGGTAGTTTTGGTGCACCCATATCAGTCTATAATCTCTCTCTAACTCATGCATGTAGCCCCTCAGCACCAAACTCCATGAATAAAACATCTTTATTGTTATTGTATTGGTAATAATTCAGCAGTTTTGCCTTTTACTTGTATTCCAACTTTACTTTTAATCCTGTAACGTATCAAGCTTTTTAAATTTCTGCTGCTTTAGCATTCCTAATTACTGGACTTCAAACTTTTAAATGCTTTTATTTCATACTCTACAGCACCTACATGTTTCCTAGAAAGCATCTTTCTGGCACTTATTAGGCAGCAACACAGCAAGAGACATTCTGTTTTCAGACATGTAGCATTTAAATCAGCGCACACAGCTTTAATTTCATATTTAAAGGGCAGGAAGGAAGTGAGGGGAAAAGGCTTTTAAATGAGACATTTTCGAATTTGGCTGCATTTATTTTTTTCTGCTCTGGTAAAAAGCAAATGACCTTTCAGGTACAGCTGTTCTGCTCAAAGTGTGATGAAAGAAATTACCCTCAAAGATGGAAAACACAAATTCCCTTCCAGAGCTTGCACTGTGTGTACCTCAAGGAAACGGACCCGTCACTGTGTAATCTCTATGGATATTCAAATTAAAATGAACCCTGAATACACATGAATGATAAACAGAATAGTGGATTAAAGAGGTATGGCCAGAACAATGCGAAAAGATAAAAGGATATAAATACAGTCAGATTTCATGTATGAAGAAGCATTAGTGTTAATGTTTTAAAAAGGGGAACTGGTGCTACTTTGATGTTTTAAATGGCAGAGAGTCAGAGTTAACTGATAAAACTGAAGTGATGATTAAATTTGCCCTAGCAGATTTGTTAATTTCCGTAGGAGGAGCCTTTGATGAGTTTAAATTGCGTACAGAGTTAATGTTCCTGGTTCTTATACAAACATAAGAAGGGCTTTCATCTCACAGTGATGCACAGATAATCAGACCAATATTAATCAGACTTTAATGGTTTTATTGTAAAGACCTCGCAGAGTGTTTTGCCTTGATCTAGTTTTAATTTGGTGAGAACTGAGAATGAAAGCTGCTGGGGACAGTTTTCACATAACGAATAGAAAATAACTGTTATGTGTGGGTGTGGTGATCATTAACATCTGATCTGTAACTTGTGCTTTTGTGTTTTTAGTGGCTGGTCTATATTGTACAAGCACAAGATTAGTGCCGAAAATGCAGTGCAGTGTGGGTCAAATAACATCAAAGTCATGAGAGAGTTACAGAAGTCTTTGTTATCCGTAGTGAAAAGCTGCAGAAGCCTTGGCCTGCTTGTACCTAATTAAGAAGTTATATTAACGTCGTCTGACAGGGAAATTTGGTACCTGGCAGTATGTAATGTCAGACAGCATTAATCGATTCTGCACATGGAGCAAAATGGAGTTCAGTGGAGGTGAGCACCGTGATGGTGTCAGACCCTTAGAGAAATTCATATTCACCATTCAGCCAATTAAAAAGCCCTATGGGAGGCATGTCAACACCCTCACTTCCAGTTAAGGTTCTTTTAGCCAGGTCAGAGCATATGCTAATTCACCCCTTCCTCCCTTCTCACCCTCTTTAAGTATTCATCTGTCACACCGTTTCTTTCTCTATTTTTAGAACTCCCTTTTTGTCCTCTCACTGCTATTTCTGACACATAAAGCAGGGTAACCGCTTACCTGACATAAGGCTAAGGGGGTTTTAGCATATAAAAATGATTATGCCATAGAAAAGTGGAATTTGGGGTAAAAACAGCAACAAGTAGAAAACGGAGTGTCTGCTTAATTGCAGCTAAATTGGTTTGGCTCTAAGCTGTTCCTTCTAAATGCTAACTAACGTAGCTTATCAGAGTGGTGGTAATGATGTTTCCGCTGCCTCTGACTTGGAGTGCTTAAACTATCTTCAAATGATATTTTAAATGTCTGTAAAGATGAACTTATTAGCCTGGCTCATTAATTCAAATAGATGAGAGCACATTTTGTTTGTCGATGTGTTTTACACGCAGCCTTTAGATTGCTAAACATCAGGTTTGAGATGCAGTTTGGAGTTTTCTCTCTTACAGTTTTTCTGAAGGGCCTGTAACAATGATAGCCTTCAAACCCCAGTCTCTCTTTTTCTTAGATCCAGCTTCTGTTGTTGCTGCTCTTTGCCTTTGTAATGCAAAATTTAATCTCCACTGAAAGTTACTTTTCACTTCTTTGTGTTATATTAGCTTTGGTCAGGCCTCATTCCACCCAGTTTTATTCTGAGGCTTATCACCTCCCCTTTTAAGCTCTATAGAGACACCATGATAATTTCCGTTTTATGCTTTGTTTATGCACTTTGTTGCTCTCTGCATCACCTCTTTCGATGTCCTCTAAACCCATTATGCTCTTTTCTTACCGTTTAAACTCTATCTTTAATAATAGACATTACTTTTTTCCTTTTTCTACTTCTCTGGCAAAGCCTCCAGTCTTCCTCATGTTTTGTCTGTTACTGGACAGAAATTTGGTCCTCCTTGAAACAACAACCCTCTTATTGCAAACAACTCCTCTTCAACCAAAGTTACTATTCAAATCCAATTAAGTGAAGTGACCTCACGGTGAACATTCATGTGTGTACGACAGGTGTTGGTATTCAGAACATAGCAGTAATAAATGAAGGAATCTCCGCATGCATGCGGCTGTTCTTTACCAGTCATCTGATCCCTTTCAAAGTTGCTGAGTGGATTGCTGGGGAAGTGCAGTCTTTGAAGTTGTTTGGATGAGTGGTCACCAAATTGGGGTTAAAAGTTGTTTTCTTTTAGGCTGAGGCCATAATCCCCTCCCGCTTAAAAAAAAAAATTAATAAAATAAAAAATTACCACCCCTTCTGCCACTTACCTGATCTGCTCAATATCCCAGAAGTTTAACTGACTTGATGCTACACTCTGATTAAAATATGCTCCTTTAATTTTTGAACACTATATTTTGGTAGGAAAATGTGAAATAGGTGCAGTGATTCATGGAAACGTGAAATAAATAGTAATACAGTGTATAAGGCAGAAACAGAGTTTGTACAATTCTAATGAGCTTGAAAGTCAATATTTGATATGACCACCTTTATTCTTCAGCACAGCCTGAACTCTTAGGCAACTTTCTTGTAATTCCTTTAGGGAGTCTTCAAAGCTCTTCTTTGGATGTTGGCTGCCTTTTGTTCCATTCTGTCAAGATGATCCCACGCTGCTTCAGTAATGTTGAGGTTTGGTCTCTGGGGAGGCCAATCCATGATGGATGGTGTTCCTTTTTTTTTCTGTTTCCATTCTATCCACACCTTCCAGAAGTTATTGTGTGGTGGATGGAAATCTGTTGGTACTTTTCTGTGTTCTTATTTCCATCAGTTTTGACAAGATCCCCAGCATCACTGGCTAAAATGAGGCCCCAAACCACAAAAGAACCTTCCCTGTGTTTTACAGCTGTAGACACTCACTGTTTTACCTCTCTCCTGACCTGCTCCATACACACTGGCAATAATTTGAACCAAAATTTTCAGTTTTGATTCATCACTCCATAAGACTTGCTGTTACTGATTTTCAGTCCAGACTAATTGTTTTTTTTGTGGTTTTTTTTATATTTTATTTTTTTATGGTTGTGCTCTACACCAGGATATGAGAGATGCTGTATGCTATGCCAATAGCTCTTTGAGAATCACTTTGTTGGTGGAAAAAATACGATTTTATGCCAGTGTCCAAAGAAAAACTTTGAAAGACCTTCAGAAAGCCTGGAGAATTATTGCTCAAGACCATTTAAAAAATACAAGAAGTTCCTTGGCTTACTGTAGATTATGCAAGTGGCTAATAAAAGTTTTTGCTTGATGTTTTAGTAATGCTGTAATTGGTACTCTACCGCTCCTGCGCAAGCTTCTCTTGGGTGTTTGTTGTTTAGCAGAAGCTACTCATATAAATGCAGGTACACTGCTTCCGTTGGTGCGTTAGTTTTGCTTCTCTGGCTCACTTTGCTCTTGTCGATAACATCAGTATAGATCATGTTATGCATCTGGATTGCATCTAAACTTTCAAGGCCAGTGTTGTAAAAATATTGCATCTAAATGTTTAAAACCTGAATCAGCTTTGTATTTAGCTTACACACCCCACACCCCCTTGCTCTAGTGACTTCAATCATTCACGCTGGAAGCCACAATAAAACCCCATCCGAGCAGGCATGTTTTCAACTTGCGCTGTAGGTGTTATAGCAGAATGGCGGGAAGAAAATAGGATGCAGAAGTGTTAGCTGATTCTTCAGTGTCCCAGAAATATGTGTTTGATTATTACTGTCAATTGCAATGGGACATGCTCTCTGCCCAGGGATCCCTGCTGGGATTTATAAGATGCACGTATGTTTTGCAGTGCTGGAGTTGAACGAAGAGAAGGAGACAGGAGGGGAGACCCAGCAGAATGGCGATCTTAATCGTCATGATCAAACACAGATGACACGCTTTGAGATGAACCTCAAAGAGAAAAGGTTCGTAGCAGCTATTGTAAGACCCCAGTGGGTTTTATAAGCAGCGGTGTTTGCAGCTTCTTTTCTTTCATGTGTTTGCTGAAGACCTAATTTACATATACAATGCTTGTTCATGAATTCTACTTAAACTCAAACTTTGTTTGAACTTCTGCCAAGGTACCAGGATGACTTTAAGCCCCTGGTGGAGGGGTGTGGCTGCTACTGCTGTAATAACCACCAGAGGGCGTACCTGCACCACCTGCTGGTGACCAATGAGCTGCTGGCTGGGGTTCTGCTCATGATCCACAACACAGCCCACTATCACGGCTTCTTCAGGGCCTTAAGAGAAGCTTTGGCCAACGATAAACTGGATCTCCTCAAGAAACAAGTACTTGGGGATGGAAACCGGCAGACAGAAAGAAAGGAGTAAGCTGGATAAGCCAATAGATACGAGAGGGAATGAGCTGAGGGACTAAGGGAGAGAGTTCTTCTTGACTGGAGTGACATGGCCAGAGGCAATCATAAGTACTGTCTTGTTCTGCCAAGTCCAGTCACAGGATGAACTGTGATGCTGCAGAGTCCTTGAGAATGACACACTCCATATGCTGCTAGAGCCATCTCTTTCAAGAAGAAGATAAAAGGAGACAGGAGCACATACAGACAACTTTTTGATGTTTGTGTCCCGGTTTCACATCTGGAGGACCACTCGCTTAAGCTTGTCTATTGATCGGAGTGGACAGCCAGGAGACCAAGTCAGGGTTCAGTGACTGAGGGGGCGGGGGGAAGGTGCTTGATAAGAGGTCTAGAGGAATCTGCATAAAACATAGTGAGGATGGATGGTGGTGGAGTATTGATGACCACTGAAACCTTTATGTGGCCTGATTGCAGGTCAGCAGATGACTAATGTCTCCTGAAATCACTGACATTACAGCACAGAGCAGAGGGAGACCCAACGAGTGTGATCAGTTGTATGCCACTGTTTCTCCTGTTATAACAGAACAGGTCATGCGTAAAATACAATTCCAGGACGTCTTTGTTTTTGTCATTTCATACTTTACTGATCAGTGCTAATCAAACATTTGCCTTTTGTTTATGCGCGTCATGAATATTTATAATGTTTCAGTTGGATACCTACTCTCACATGTATGTAGATTGACTTCATGTATTTTTCAACCTCACTGCCTAACTAGCGACTATGTCGAGAATGCGCTGTGCGTTAAAGAGGACTCTTGTGAGCTCTGGTTAACTGGAGTTTCAGACTGACAGCTCCCCCTTCGTGCCGCTGAGAAAGGATAAAGATCAGATAAAGAGATGGGGCTCTGCTTCCTCCCCTGCCATGATGGAGGGGGCTTTTTTTTTTTCTTCTTCAAGGTGAGGGGATGTAATTGACTGCCAGACCATGCAGATGTCTGTGGGGGACAGGGAGCAGACTTACAGAGAGGAGACTGTGACAGATTTATATAACAGTAATGAGGATTTTATTTACATTGCAGGTTTCCTTAACTGCATCCGGCGTTATGAACACACAGGCTGGAGGATTTGCTGTCATCAGTTGGTGGGCATAAATGCTGAAGGACCAAAGATGTAAAAAGGGCTGGAAAAGATTAAAAGATGGGTGAAAGCTAAAACAAGCAGTGACCTTCAGCCTGTGTTTATTTTGAGGCTTAATGGGATGGCAACAGACAAACTATTGAGGAGAAGGTTAGAAAGTCAATTCCCCTGGTTAGCTGGTAAAAATAGGAAAGAAAGTAAATGGCTGTTGCCCTCATTTCCCGAGAAAACTGCTGTATAGATATAGATATCTTGTATTAAAACCATCTTAGTAGACGTAGAAGGCAGCTAACAAAACAGCAGTTTTATTGTGTAATTTGTATCTTTTTTCCCTGCTGCATAAGAAATCTACCATTGGTAAATATGGACTAATTACAGACCCAAGATTTCATCTGATTATTGCGCTAATTAGGCTGTTACCGTTGATTGTTGAGTGAATTTTCCTTTAATGAGTCTAGACCCCAGCCGATTATTCATTTTCTTACACAGGTTTATTTATTAAACTTGTGACCTCCAAAAGTGGAACATAAGTGATTGCAATAATGATAAGATGCGGCACAGTAAATAGGATTATAAATGGGAACATAGCAGATGAGAATGTGTTTAAACATCACAGCTCGGTTTAATGCTCCAATGTGTTAAAAGGGAAAAAAATGAAGGTGTAAAAATGGGAACAGTTTGTGAATTTGGAGAATGTTTAATACAACTTACATTAACAGATCTGCACAAGACTGCACACTCGCCTCCAAAAGGCACATAAGAAATGTGTAATATAGTAATGTGAAAAACAAGGTTTTCACAGGGCTCTGTGCAGTCCTGCGAAAATCTAAGTACACCCCACGATTCAGCCGTTTAACAGCAATAACTTGAAGGAATTGTTTTCTGTATGACTTTATCAGTCTCTCACATTGTTGTGAAGGAATTTTGGCCACTCTTCTTTACAACATTGCTTCGGTTCATTGAGGTTTGCAGGCATTTGTTTGTGCACAGCTCTTTCGAGGTCCCGCCACAGTGGTTCAATCAGTTTGAGGTCTGGACTTTGTCTGGGCCATTGCAGCACATTTGATTTTCAGTCATTCTGTTGTAGACTTGGGATCACTGTCCTGTTGCATGAGCCAGTTTGGGCCAAGCTTTAGCTGTCAGACAGATGGCCTCACATTTGACTCTAGAATACTTTGGTTTACAGATGAGTTCATGGTTGCCTCAGTGACTCCAAGGTGTGCAGACCCTGTGGCTGCAAAACAAGGCTGTATCATCACCTCTCCACAATGGAGCTTGACAGCTGGCATGTGTTTGTCCCCCCCACCCCCACCCCCACCCCAAACTGTAATGCTGTTCATTATGGCCAAACATCTCCACTTTGTTCTCAACTGTCCAAAGGACATTGCTCCAGAAGTCTTGTGGTTTGTACAGATGCAGCTTACAAATCTAAGCCAGCTGCCATGCTCTTTTTTTAGAGAGAAGAGGCTTTCCTCCTGGCAGCCCTTCCAAACAAGCCATACATGTTGAACTTCAGCATTTAATATGCTAACTGAGGCCTACTGAGGCTTGCAGAGTCTGAGATGTAACTCTTGAATCTTTTGCGGTTTCCCTGTGTATTGCACAGTTTGACCTTTGGGTGAACTTTTTGGGGTGTCCATCCCTGGGAATATTGTGGCAAAGTGCCGACACACAGCTGAATGCTCCAGACCAGCAAACTGCCAAAACTGTCTCCTTTTATAGAGGTGCTCACACTTGCTGATGATCAGGTAATCAAGTGCATGTGAGTGTCAGCACTTGGCTCCTACTTCCTGTGGAAGGAGTAAGGTTGTGCTTAGTTTTTCACATGACTGCATATTAAAACAGTGCGGCTGCTAATTCATTTGCACTGTAGATTTATTGCATCTCATCTTAAATGTTGACTGGTGCTGCTTTAAACTGGCAGTACTACAAAGAAGCTGCTTAACAATGGCTTTAATTTGAAGTTGGCACTTATCTAAATGGCTGCTATCGCTGTCGAACGCAGTTTAAACATTTTTGCTGTGGATGTTTAGTTACATAAAGTAAGATTCAAGATAATGCGACCACAATATAATCTATCTCATGCTGCATAAGAGTTAATTTCCTCTTAGGAGTTTTACAGAGGGGGACTGATATACTCATTCACTGTGTGCCTCTTGCACAGACATTGGCCACAGTTTCCAAGTAAAAGAGCACTGAATGACAGAGTCAGCAGGTGGCCCTCATAGCTCATTTCAACCAATTACACAGATGTAGAGAGCCATTCAGGCTGGATCACTACAAGTATCTTTCTTCCTCTCTGCTCTTCTGGGCAAGTCTGCATCGTGAGCTGAGCATTTATCTCACACTTCACACGGCAGCTGGATTATCTGCTGTCATGGTAGCACAATGTACAGGGAAAGAAAAAAAAAAAGAAGTGAGCTCAGCTGCTCTTGTGAAACAACATGGTTTTATGACAAAGTCTCATAAAGCCAGCGGCCTGACGTGCAGTGGGTGTTATTGTGGTAGAAATGATGGCCAGCAGAGGGATTTATCGGTGAGGGATTGTGTTGCTGGAGTCTTTTCAGAAGGAAGACAGTGCTTCTATCTTTCGCTTATAGAAACCAGTGTCCGCAATGAAATGGGAGCTTAAATCTTGTCTGAGGCCATGGGTGGATTGCTGAACAAGCCTACTGGGCACATGCCCAACAGCAACATGAAGCATTTAAAAAAAAAAAAGCTCTGAATATTTCCTGTAGAAAAGTCAAACAACTTTCAAAGGGATGCAAAATGACCACAAAAACCCCAAAAACAACACGGCTACAAAGAGACAAAAAATGACTACAAAGAGATGCAAAATAGGCACAAGGGGATTCAGAATTATTACAAAACTGTTTTTTTTTTTGTTTTTTTTTTGTCTGCTTGGCTTCTGTGTAAAGAGAGGTGGGTGGCCTACATTTCTGTGCCCAGGAGCCTGTTATCTCGATTTGTTCAGAGCTCCAGCTCGTTCTTAAAGTACAAGGCTGGTGACTTTCTCCATTTTCATTAATAATACTTAAAACAACATGCCTGTATTGTCTGACTGTCCAAAACCTGATGCAGCTTACTCATCTTTGCCAAAGAGCTCCAGTAATCTCTGTTTAAACATATTACTGAGCCGCACTGATGCAGTGGGTGGTATAAATTGCTGTTATAGAAAATACAGGCAAGATAGTTATAGTAAACAGCTCCACAGATTTTCTTTAGTCAGCATTGTAACAGTGTTAGACTCTGTTTTCTCTTCTGAACATGCTTATAAATACTGTTCTCTGAATCCACATCCAGCAGATTCTTCCTGATTATTGATTAATGCTTATTGTTCAAAGTCAAGAGAGAGACATCAAGCGAAAGCCTCTGGGGCTGTTAAATGAAACCAGAGTTGAAAACTGCTGCTTGAATGGCCTCTAGAGGCTGGCTTCAGAAGTGAGTCATTCCCCATACACTCCCATGTTAAAAGCTCCATTTTTACAGCAGAAATAATTTTACAAAAAAATGGTTTTAACATCTGTAGCTAATTTGATCCTTCATGGTGAATGATCGTTGAAATAACTCATTCATTTAAATTGTATTCAAGCTTAAAGTTAGGCATTATTAGGGAGGTGGTCTCCGACTGACAGGTAGGTCCTGAGACAGGTGGCTGGCTGTGTCCTAGTTACTCTACTAAATTCAGTTATCACATTACAGTAACAATTATGCTGTTGAGTTGTGCAAGTTCTTCAGTTGTCTGTATGATGGGAAGATGGAAAGAAAAACCAAGTATGCCTTTTTCTTTTTCTCTTATTCTTGCTGCACACTTGGGCTGCAATGAGCTGATTTCAGTTTGTGTGCAAAGCTAGCACGGGAGCTGGAGTGAGTGTATGCTGACCCCAGACCAGCAGGTACCAGGTAATGCTGCTGCATTTCAGGTCATGTTACAGAGTAACGTAAAAGTAATGTAACTTCTCCGGGGAGTAATTAACCCTGTCACGACACCAACACATATATTAACAGCTCATCGAAAAAAGTTTGAGCTCAATTTTTTTTTTTTTAAAGTGAGTGGAGTTCCATTATTTTAGCACCTGGTAACGTATATGTAATGAAGTTCATTTTGTAAGTTACAGAAACTGTTTGGGTCGCTAGGGTTGTGATTGACACTGTCATTAGGATGTGAACATGCAGTGTTTGGCTTCAAAAAGCCGGTGAAAACGCTGAGCTTAAAGCTTCACAATGGATCCTCACTAACCAACAGGTGATGTTACAGTGGCTTCTTCAGTCTTCTGTCTATAGTCCAGGACCCCGAGTCATTAGGATGTGATATGTAACAAAACAAGCTGGAAAAGCAGTGTGCTTCACACAAGCTACTGTGTGAACATTACTGGCATTATTACACTGAGAAGCTCTTTTTGAATGCACTGCAGTTCATGGGTGGGTAGTGGGTAGGTGCTCACCTCGCAACCGGAGGGTCGCGGGTTCGAGTCCCCGTCTGAGCATGTGCTTTCATTGTGTCCCTGGGCAAGACACTTGACCCACATTGTTGTGTGGTTGGAGGGGCCGTAGATGCGAATTGGCAGCCACGCTTCTGTCAGACTGCCACAGGGCAGCTGTGGCTACATTAGTAGCTTACCACCACCAAGTATGATTGAGGTGTGAATGAATGGTGCACAGAATTGTAAAGTGCTTTGAGTACCGTCAAAGGCGCAATATAAATCTAAGGCATTATTGTTGTTGTTGTTGTTATTGTTATTATTATTAGATAGCAGTGGAGCTTTATGGGCTAAATCTGAGATTGGCCATACAGGCAATATTTATTATGAATTCAGTGTTGTTTTGAACTTTTATTTTTTAAAGTTTTGATACAGACACAGTATCACCATGGTGCCAGCTTATCTTCTGGGTTTTCTTTCATTTCACTGAATCGAAAACAATCAGTACACCGTGAACCGAGACAGAGACGCCTTCCTCACCGCTCCCGATCCTCCTCTCCATCCCCATGGTAACCCTTGGCCAGGAGCAAGGAGCAGCCGTGCTTCTCCACCCTGTATTGTTATAAGGGACTGGTTCACTGAACAGGAGGCCACATATTTTACCTGTTCCCTGATATATTTCAGGATTCATTAATGCACACAAATCATCAGGTGACAATGTTCTAAATTAAGCGGGACCTTCTCCTGCTGTTGGATGCCCCCGGGTGAATATTCTATCAGGGCTGCAACTCTGCACATCGTATGTATAGGTTAAAGTATTAGGCTGCAACATAAAAAAAGGTCATAACACATTATTGCTCCAGACTTACTGGTTAAGACACCTCATGACCAACTGTCCTGATGTCTTGTATAAATTTAATGGGATGTGATACGAAGGTAGAATAATTCTCTTTTTGTAGAAGCGTAATATAAATCTGTTTTCTGCCTGCATGTGTCTGAAAATGGTTTATGTCCAAGCTTGTTGCCACACACATAGCATCATAATATTTGGGTGATATAGCAACACTTTGCAGGCCTGACTGCATGTCATGCTTCATTACTGGGATTTTTACACTGTAAAAATCTTCTGTATTTTCTTGTTAGTGAACCTGAATTGTTTTGCCCCTATTTTCATTCCTAGTACCAGCACTCTGTGCAGCTAAAAGCATCTATATTGTTGCACACTCCCGGTGTATTTAAGGGGGTTTTAACCACATGAAAAATTGCGTGGGTGTTCAAGTGACATGGTCTAATCTTAAAATGATGCATAATTTGAACAGAAACTACAGACTAGCAAAAGATAAAAAGAGAATATCTTTAAGTATGTAAAGAACAATAAATGCTAAAATTATCGGCCGTGTGGACTGGAGCCTATCCCAGCTGGCACTGGGTGAGAAACATGCTACAATCTAAGCAGGTTAGCAGTCAATCACAGCACTAACACAGAGTCCCAGACAACCATTTCTAACAACCAATTTAGAATTGCTTATTAACCAAACAAGCAGCATGTTACTGGACTATCCTGAGCAACTCGGGTGAGGGGACGAGACAAAACATGCAGGTGGAGACAGAGCACACAAATTTGATGCAAATCTAGTGAAAATAAAATCTCTAGATTTAAGAAGATAAATAGACCAATTGTGTTTTCCCCCAACATGTACATTTATTTGGTTGTCAATCCTTTAGTTTGCGCGCGCACACACACACTGGTAGTGTGGAATATACAGTCATCACATTATTGACTGGGGAGGTTTGCTGGGTTGCACAAAATATTTCACTGGAAGAGTTTTATTTATATTTATATATATATATATATATATATATATATATATATATATATATATATATATATATATATATTTTTTTTTTTTTTTTTTCTGAGTCAGCATAAAAGAAATTCACAGCAAGAAAAAATGGGTGGATTTTTTAGACAGTATTAAGTGTTTTTTTTTATGACATGTATATGAATCAAACCCCAAACAATACACCTAGGACAGGAGGGTGAAAGGCATTGTTTTTTTTTAAAATTTCGTCAGCTTAAATTTGTTGGAGTAATGACGTGTCAGTATTATTGATGTAACAGTTTTTCTGGGGAGCTATTTGATCAGAGCTCAGACCTTCTGCATGCACAGTTTCTGCCCTTCGTGTTGAACTAAACACTGAGTGCTCCAGGAGGCTGGGCAATGATTCTGTGGTTTTTGTGTTTCATTAAAGCAGGTCACATGAGCTGAAGGAAAGGTTTAGTAGGAGGGAATGGGATGATAATGCCATGAAGGATCTGACCTTTACTGATGAGCGTAATTTGTTTGTATGTGAAAATGGGGGGGAAGAAATGTCTCATTGTGCATAATTTCAATTTGCAGCACTGGAAGGAAGAAGTGATGCATGAAGGAAGTAAGTGTTAATGAAGCTAAAACATTAAAACTTAAGGTTACCTGTCGCTTATTGCCCCTCATAGAACAGTTCCCTTTTTATGGAGCAGGAGCTTGACTGAAGTGGTGTACTTGAAGTGTTTTTCTCCAGGGAGACACAATATTTCTAGATATGCATTAATTTGAACCCCTTACATAATGAGGGATGATGGAATCATTTAAAATGCACCTTCAAACCAAAATCTATTTGATTCCAGCTGTTTCTCCTAGGTTATGGGGAAAGAGTGAATTGATGTGATTACCCTGCCGTCATACGCAGCTATTTCCACAGCAAGCAACCCATTCAGTACTGTGCAGAAATAAGATGTAGACACTTGGGGTGTTTTAGATTCCTATCCAACATCAAATACCTGTCAGATACCCCCTGAATTTACTCTGCAGAAACAGCACCACACAAGCAATGATATTTTATTTGTGGAAAAAAAAACCCCAAACTTCAATGGCAAAAGGAACAGGAGGAGCCCCAGAACAGATGGTTTGACACTTGTAAAACACTGATCTCTACATCAGTCAGTCTAAGATTGCACAAAGAAACAGAGAACACTGAGACAGCCTAAATTTATTCTACCCGCTAACTACAATGAAAAAACATATGCAAGTGGGGACACTATGGGTGCCCACACTATATATTAATTTGACTGATTTTGCTATATGCTGCACTTATATGAAAATATGTGGTAAATAAAATCATTAATTATTTTTAAAAGTTGCCTCACTTTGCTTTCAGTACTTAAGTCTTAGGGCAATGCAAACACTGCCCTTACTTAAACCAAATCATCAATTTATCTATAGTACAAGTAGTTTTGCTTGCTTACACTCTTTTTTTTTTTTTTTTTTTTTGTATTTTCTGCCTGCGTAGTAATTTTTATGATTTTACTGGGTGCACTGCAGTCACTGCACATTTTAATGTTTGTTTTTAAATTGTTAATTTTGTAGTGTTGTGGTGGTTATTGCAATTATGTTGTGTTTAGGTTTTGATTGCTGGGAATGTGTTTTGTGATTTCTCTAGGTTGTGTAGCTCAGGTTTTAGCCAAGTATCAGCCCACGGGGTTGAAAAATGAAACCAATGGGGAAGTATAGTTGTGGTCAGCAGTTTACATACACTCATCATTGGGCATGAATGCGATGGTGTTTTGGGGCTTTTAATGATTTCTTTGAACTGTTCTCTTTCAAGGGTGGAATCATTGTACAGCATGCATATTTAATGACTTTAAAAAACAAGAATTGGTACACAAGGTGAAATTTATTTGGGATTTTCTCTCATCCACACAGGGTCAATAAAATCTCAAATATATACATACACTCACTTTCTTTTAAGAAGTAATGCAACTGCAGATTCCAGTATCATCAGTTCAGACAAATGTATGTAAGTACAAGTTATTCTGATGTGTCAGAACTTTACCAGGGTTCGGAAGAAGACCCAAGCTATCACCCTCAGAGAGTAGTTGGAAAATGTTTGTAGAGTTGGACTCGGCCCCTTAGTTCCACCAAAAGGAACTCTTAATACTTCAGCATACCAAGACATTTTGGACAACTTCATGGTCATTGTGTGAACAGTTTGGGGATGGCCTCTTCCTGTTCCAACATGTCTGTGCACCAGTGCACAAAGCAAGGTCCATAAAGACATGGATGAGCAAGTTTGGTGTGGAAGAATTTGGCCTGCATGGAGTCCTGACCTCATCCTGACAGAACACCACTAGGATGAATTAGAGTGGAGTCTGTGAGCGAGGCCTTCTTGTCCAACAGCAGACCTCACAAATGTTCTTCTGGAAGAATGGTGAAAAAATTCCCATAAACACTCCTAAACCTTGTGGAAAGCCTTCCCAGAAGAGTTGAGGCTGTTACAGTTGCAAAGGGTGGGCATTATTAAACCCGATGGATTACGAATGGGATGTCACTCGAGGTTATCTGTGCGTGAAGGCAAACGAGCGAATACTTTCGCCACTTTGTGGTGTGTGGCCTTTTTTTTTTTTTTTGATAGTGCCAACTTTAAGCTAAAGTGGACTGAAAAGGCATCAAACTTAAACTTTTAGTTTATTTTGGCAGGTTTAGCTTGAATATAAGAGGGACATGTGGGAATGAGGGGGTTACAGAGAAATGAAAGTGACAGCAGTCTTTGATGAAGCAGGGGACCAGTACAGAAAGTGAATATTTTAGTGGGAGAATGAAGTCTGTGGATCCTTCCTTGGTCTTTCGCTTCTTTCTTCTTGCCTTTTCGAGTGGCGATGGCCTTTAGGACAGAATTCTAAGTTCATCAGAACTGGAAGGAACTTCAAAAGAAGATTTGCTCATTGAACTTTAAGTCACATTCCATCTGTTACTCGACATGGCGGCGACTCATCGCAAATGGAGGCATTTTAAAGCACTTTTTCTTTAAAGATCCCCTAAGGACATCATTTAGAAAACATAAAAAATAACTGCATTTAGTAATATTTTATTTGTAATGGATTATCTACAAAAAAAAAATTAACAAACAAGCAAACAAAAACATTCCTGAGGAGCCCGTTTACTCCCTCATTCAGAATTACAGTTTGTGACTGTGTAGACATGCAGCTGCCTCAGGCTTCAGGCTGCAAACAAACCATGTCATTTAAAAGAAATCAAGTTGACTCTTATTTGTGCTTTATGCTCAAATATGACTGCATTGCAGAGAACCTGTGTAATTTTATTAGCACACTGCAGCCATGATATAAAACTTTTACTGCGCGCTATAGATGCAGAGATCTCTAGCCGTGTCTGCAGGTGGGGAAAATAATAAAGCAACATTAAGAACTTGTCAAACTTATTCCCACCCAAATCTAAACCTAAAGAGATTTCAGGTATTCATATATGACTACAGTAAATACACAACTGTCTGATTCAATATACTAGCTAGCGACAGCCACTAGCAGTGAGCTAACAATATCAGAGTCTCAGTGTGTGGAGAAAGATTTCTCTTGAGGGAAATAAATACTTACACTGACTCCCACTCACACTGCTGCCTCAGGATAAATAGTTTCAAGCTTTGGAATGAGCTCACTAACAAATGAAATCCAGTCTTTCTTGGTACAATATGGCTGTGTGCGACCGAACTTTCATGTTTTGTTAAAAGAAATTAACCATTTTCATAAGCATAAAATGAAATGTGTGGAGTGTATGGAGTTTGTATGTTCCCTTTGTGATTGTGTGGGTAATCCAGCTTCCTTCCACTGTCCAAAAACAGGCATGTTAAATGGTGAATTTAAATTGGTCATGGCGTGAATGGTTGACTTCTGCAGTCAGTGTTTGTAGAGCCTATGATATAACCTACATAAGTGGCCAACATTGCTACCAGCATTTATGCTTGTGCTGGTGTGTGATGTAATAATTACTTTGTGGTCATGTCCCAATTTTATATTTGCCAAAACAAATCAAATGCTAGGATGTTTTTTCCCCTCCTGTGTTTTCACTTTTTGTTGTGATCAGCAAACATATTTGTCCCTCAAGTTTTTCCACGTCCTCATATTGACACAATGTTTATTGTTCCTTATATTGAGATGGTAATTGTAATTCTCTCACTGATAAATTCAAAACCTGCGGTGGAAAAAGTAGCAGGAAATCCACAGGAGGACTCGACAGTAATGAACAGGCCAACCACATTAGTAGCATGCTGCGTCAACATCACGTGCAGTTACATTTCTAGGGAGGTGCACGCCAGGTTATGCATTAGGCCTGAATTATGCTTCTGCGTCGGGTCTTTGCGGGGCCTACATACGTAACTGGAAATCCCCTCTGAAACCTACATGGTGATCACAATCCTTGCAGGCTGCTTTGACCCGATCTGTTGTTACATTTCTTGAGAGGTGCATGTGAGGTTACGTCACTGGTTAATCCAGAAGCTGTGTCCATGTTTTAAACTGTCTGTGGATGACACACAAGATACTTGTACATCCACAACTCCAGCTAAGAAGATACAGTATCTTGAAGACACTTTTCAGGAAGTTCTGGATTTATGGCTTGGAAACGAGCCATGTGATTGATGCCACTTCTGTGGCAGATACACTGACATGCATCGAGTTTGAAGGCAATTTCCTTGTGTCTCGATTGAATCAAGAGATAGATGTCCTGGTGGCTCGGTTGTGGATGTGTTCAGCCAATTGGACCTCTGTCAGATGTCATCTCCTTCACCCCAGTCCTAAACTTCTCTTGGGCGTACATGATCTGTGAGCAGAATGCTTCGCCTCATTGCTCCAGGATGAAGGGAGTGTGTGCGTCTGTGACTGATGGAGTCCATACGCGTGAAACTCTGGCATTAGTCCACTGTTTCGATATTGCTGATGAAAAGCCTGTCAGATGGCAGAGCATCTACACAAATCTCGGCTGTTGTCCACATCTCCACACCACAAATCTAAAGCATGCCTCAGCTACTCGTCCCCCACTTGAAACATTTAGCAGAGTAATGAGCCCAGTGCTGCGATCAGTAGAGCAGAAAAGAGTGCACCAGTGTACACTGGGACAGTTGTTTCCGTTTGTTTTGGGGTTTTTTTCTTTCCCAATTCATGCATCTGTACAACCAAAGTCATTTAAAATGCATAAGATGGGGCTGGCAGGGTACCCATGTCCAATCAGCAGCACTCCACCTGCTTCATGAATCATGAGGTGGTATTTTGTGACATTGCTGTAACTGTTTGTTAAATTCACTCTCTGGGCTTTTGGGGGTCACTGAATAAAATGTGGATTTTTGAAAGGTTAGCCGTTGTAGCCGTCTCCAAAATGCTTTACACAGGAAATACCCTCAGAGCACAGCTACAGTTTAACCACAGAGATGGATATCCATTAATCCACTTATAAAATGAAAATACATTTCAGAATCAGAAAGATAAGGAAACATTTTATTTTTCAAACACTAACAAAGAAAGAAAAGACCAAAATACTAATTTACAAAGAAAGAACTTGGACATAGTTACAATAACAGAAGCAGAATATTATTGTTTAGCCTATAGGTGCCTGTTTGCCTTAGCCTGTTGCTGTTAAAACAACTCTCTTTTCATAACAAGACTGGTTTTTCTTTTTAATTCCAGTGTGTATCAGCAATGTTATGCTTTCAATCCAATTCAATAAACTGGACAAATACTAATAAACCCTAAAGTGACCAATGCAGGAACATTTTATGACAAATACCTGGTTTTCAATCAATTTTATGCAAAAATTAGATATACCAACTCATAACCGCTGTTTGAACCATTTTCATCAACACTTAAGACTTTAAGTACTGTCAGAGGCCTCTGCAGCAATCATTCCTCTAGCTCTGTTAGTCATAGTTCACTGTAAAACATCAGTGTAGTCGATAAAAGTATAAAATTGCAATAAAATCAAAGCCTATCGTACTAAAAAACATACATATATTTCTGGGGTCATAAATGACCCTACACAACTTGCTGTGTCAATGGGTCAGTTCCTATAAAACCTTTTAAAAGATGTGGGGGAAGCATCTCTTTCTTTTGTGTGATGTGAATCTTCTGTTCCGCCACACACAGCTGCTCTATTGGATTGAGATGTGGTGACTGTGGAGCCCAATTAAATCATGTTCGAGAAACCATTTTGAGATTATTTGGGCTTCATGATATGGTGTGTTATCCTGCTGGAAGCAGTCATCAGAAGATGGCCACACTGTGCTCATAAAAATATAGACAAGGTCAGCAACAATACCACCAGCCTGAGACACTGATACAAGGCAGGATGGATCCATGACTTTATGTTGTTCATTCTAAATTCTGATCCTACCATTTGAATTATCATAGCAGAAATTGAGACCACTGGATATTTTCTCTTTTTCGGACCATTCTCTGTAAACCCTAGAGATGGTTGTGTGAGAAAATGCCAGTAGATCAGCAGTTTCTGAAATACACAGACCAGTCCATCTGGCACCAACAACCATGCCAACCATGCAACCAGCAGGTTGGCTCAATCATGTCTACATGCCTAAATGCACTGAGTTCCTGCTGTGTCGTTGGCTGATTAGACATTTTGGTTAACAAGCAGTTGAACGGGTATACCTAATAAAGTGGCAACTATACACTGTTTAAAAAAAAATTAAAGGAACACTTTTTAATCAGAGTATATCATCAAGTCAATTAAACTTCTGGGATATCGATCTGGTCAGTTCAGCAGCAGAGGAGATTGTTAATCAGTTTCAGCTGCTTTGGTGTCAATGAAATTAATAACAGACACACTAGAGGGGCAACAATGAGACAACCCCCCCAAACAGGAATGCTTTTACAGGTGGAGGCCACTTGTCATTTGCTATAAAATACTAGAATTGTTCACAAATGAGAGCAGGTTCATCCTGAGCACATGTGACAAGCATGAAAGAGTCTGGAGAAGCTGTGGAGAACGCTATACTGCCTGTAACACTGTTCATTGCGCCCGGTTTGGTGGTGGGTCAGTGATGGTCTGGAGAGGCATATCCATGGAAGGACACACAGACCTCCACAGGCTAGGCAACGGCACCCTGACTGCCATTAGGTATCAGGATGAAATCCTTGGACCGATTGTCAGACCCTACACTGGTGAAGTGGGCCCTGAGTTCTTCTAGGTACACGACAATGCCTGGCTTCATGTGGTGAGAGCATGTAGGCAGTTCCTGGAGGATGAAAGAATTAATACCATTGACTGGACCCCTGTGCTGACCTAAATCCAACACCTCTGGGACATTATGTTTCGGTTTATCCGACGCTGCTGCATCACTTTTTCTCTTTGATTTTCGGGGTGTCTTGAAATTCAACCCTTTGTAGTTTGATCATTTTCATTTTCATCAAAGTGGCATCCTTTTATTCCAGTGTAGAAATCCTGTATGATTTTTTTTTTTACCCATTGAGATCTAATGTGTTTTCAAACTGTTCTTTTAATCTTTTTGAGCTGAACATATTTTAGCCACTCAAGGCTACAGTGATGGAAATGCCTTTAACAGTAAAGTCTGGACAATTTGGGCCCAGACTGGAAAATCTGAAAAATCTGAAAAATTGTATGATGGATTACTTTAAATTTGTTTCAGATGATTACGGTACTCAGAGGAAATGTATGCCATGAGTTATCTTGGTGATATTTCTCCTGAGGCTGACATTTTTGGCTTTTGTCCTGCCAACGGTTAGACGTCCACTAAATTTACTACACAATTTCATGTTCATGTTTAAAGGAAACCCTTTAAAACTGAAAGACAAGTTACAATAAAGGAGGCTGAAAAGACTGGGAGTAAGACACAACGGACATAGCAGTTGCACTAACTTGTTGTGGCTTGTTAAAAGAAAAAAATAATATATTATATATATATTATATATATATATATATATATATATATATATATATCAACTGAGCTCTTTGTGCTCAGCTCTACTCATGATCAGGCATCAAAGCAGGACGCTTTACCCAGAAAAAGATTTTATGGAGACAAGTAAGGCTTTGTCTTTAATAAGTCTTATCTCAAGTCTTTCTCAAGGGTATCCTGCATATGACTTCCTCATGTCAAACCACAGGTCACTGCCTGAAAACTGCAAATTGAGCCACGTTTCCCCTCGTTTTGTCAGCAGGTGACACTGATTGTCACCCACTATCACTGATGGTTGACTTCGACATCACTAAGTCTAAGGATAAATCTATGACCCGTGTAAAACACATTTTTATGAAACGGCAGACTAAAGAATGAAACTCATGGTTGCTCAGAAATTGCATCCTTGCGGGAGCATTTTGGCTATTTTAAGAATAATTGCCGCATCTGTGGTGATTCATGCCAGTGTTTTCCCCATGACTTTTTCATTTTTTTGCAATGTTGCTGATGTTTGAGCCAGCTGGGCTGGGTTGTTGTTGCTGGAGATGTGGAGGTCAGACACAGAATTAGCTGCAGGGGCAAAAGAACAGCTGGGCGAAACAGGATACTGCCTGCAGCTGTAGACAGGCCTTGCACCCCTGCCTTACTACTGAGTCCAGTTTGTGTGTGACTGCACATGGTTAGGCACAGTTTTAGCGTAATCTGCATATTCTGCATTTTGTGAATCACCAGTGACATCATTCTGGCAGTGGGACAGAGATGACAGCTGTACTTATCAGGTAATCATTAAATCACCTGATTTAGATAAGGGCAGAAAAATAGAGCCAGAGTGAAAGGAAGATGGAAAAAAATATTAAAAGAAGAGATCATTTTAAACACAGAGATATCAAAAGAGAGGCAAAAGGCAGCAGAAAAATAAAGAGTTTGCTTGTGATGTCTGGTAAAAGATTGTTACAGCATTTATTTATTGACTGTGATTGCTCTGGTGCTGTTCACATGGTCTCTGTAATTGTACAAGCAAACACACACACACACACACACACACACACACACACACACACACACACACACACACACACACACACACACACACACACGCAGAGTTCTCTCTCAGTTGGACCAAGGATCAGGCAAGTGTTATGGGAGCAATTGTGCAGAATGAAAGTCATCTATTTGTGCTCATCGATTAAACATTGTTCCTGTGGGGTCTTTCAATCTGCAGATTTAATTAATAAGTTTCACAGGACTAACAGGCAGCAGGGGCCTGCAGCTGAGAGAGCGAGAGTGGGTTACAGTGGTGAGGAAAAGCAAAATGAAAGAAGGAAACGGTGTGGGGGAGAAAAGAGAATTGGAATAAGGAACGGACGAGGCCTCGGGCAACAGAAGGGAGAGGATCCTGACTTTAAGGAGATGATGGTTTGTGGTGGGAGGAAGAACAAGTAGAAGGCAGCTGTGCACTTTGAGGAAGAATTTCTAACAGCAGATTTGTCTACATACACAAATGCATTTAGTAACTATTTTATAAATTGCAGAGAAACTTTCTTGGAAAGTCACTGAATCTTACTTGGAGCATCATTGACCTTTTGGTGTGATGCTACTGCTTCACATTGCTGAATACAAACTAAGCCTATAAATACAAAAAGAAGCGAAAATCTGCTTAATTCTGGATAAAGACTGGAAATGGGGGAAGAGCTGAATTATCTCTACAAAAGGCCTCCAAAATTTACCCTATAACAACTTGTCTTTTTTTATAATTGAATTTAGAGTTTCTTAAAACCGTAGAAACTGATTTTGTTACCTTAGCTTCTGGTACCCCAGATGCTGACGATCAGGCCTTTCATCATTGGAGGCAATCTCAATTCAGAGTGATATCGAGATGAGCAATTCTAGATCTTCACAGTCTGGGACCGAACTCTATTCTCCAAGATGACAGCGCTCGCCCCCACAGAGTGGGGTTGATCAGAGACTACCTCCAGAATTTGGGAGTGGAGAGGATGGAATGACCCGCCTGCAGTCATGACCTCAACCCCACTGAACACTTGTGGGATCAGCTTGGGAGTGCTGTTTGTGCCAAAGTGACCAACACAACTACACTGGCTGACTTGTGAGAAATGCTGGTTGAAGAATGGGATGCCATCCAGCAGCCAAGCCGGTGACCAGCATAAGGAGGAGGTCAAAGGCTGGTGTGGCTGTTTATGGTTCTTCCGCATGCTACTGAGGAACCTGCTTTTTTAAATGAAGAAGTTGTTAAATTGCCAATATGTCTTGCTTCTTTAGACTTCAATCATCCAATCCAAGAAACGAAAGATTCAATAGCAGAATAAGCTGTTGTTGTTGTTTGGCAAGTTTTTCATGGGTGCAACCCACATACTCAACTCTGCTCAACCCACAAATGCATTTTCCTTACAAATGTGCCACCATTTAAAGGGAAATAAATAGGCCTTCCAGTGGTATAAGATTTATTGCAGAGAAGTATTGTTACAACAAAGAAATAATCAACCAAACACAAATTTCCTTGCTTTTTGTGCTAAATTTAGTTAGGGTCAGGTGACCCTGAAGCATCCATTAGTTATGCTGCTATAGGCTCAAACTGCTGGGGCACTTCCCGTGATTCACTGAGGATGTCTTCTTCACTCCCCTATTTTCAGTCATACAATCAAATTTGGTCTGCTTTCTCTCATGGCTTGTTTTATTTTCTCAATGCTTTTTTTGTCCTCTCTTTCCATTCCCCTGCCTGTTGTGGCAAATGGCTGCCCCTCGCTATGCCTAGTTCTGCCAGAGGTTTCCTCCTATTGAGATTTTGCAGACACGTGACCGCTAAACGTGTGCCATTAACTTGTCAACCATTTCAACATGTGACAATCGTGGTGACAGTGTAGGATAAAGTGAATAAAGCCCCAGTCACACAGTCAACAGTCTGTGACCGTCTGTGACCATCTGGCAACCACCTGTCGTGTGGGAAAAATGAGTATTCCCTGACAGGTTGCAAATGGTTGTTGGAGGTTGAAGGCAGTTGCTGGGAAAATGATTGCTAAAGCCCGAGCTCACACAGGGACCGCCATCTGGGTGTATTCCCCAACCGCTTGGCCAAAACCTCCTTGTGATTGTTTGGATGCTACAGTATCCTGTGGTAAACTTTGAATGGAAGTGATAGACTTGGCTACAAACACTGGTCCTGCTACTCTCTGAGCTGTAGTAAAACCTGAAAAAGTGCAACATAAACCAGAAATGTAGACAGTTTGCCTTCTTTATGAACCATCTTGGCTGCAGGTCTGAGGGACAGCTTTTACGTTGAAAGTGAAGCTTCTTCATTTCCTGCTTGCATCACACTTTTTCAGGTTTTACTACTGCTTGGCCAGCAGAAAGCAAGTGTTTGCAGACACTTGGACAACTACAGGCAACCCTGGAAATCTGCTAGCAACCAAAGCAATCACTCAGACGTTTTTGGTGTAGCACCTTCCTTGCAGCTAATTTCACCCAGCGAGAACCAGTGACCTCCAGGAACCACTGCTAACCAGCCAAGGAGTAACCATTTTTCCCTAGCAACCAGTGATTGTATCACGCTCAGTATGGCAGACAAATCTCGACCAATGTGTGCACAACATGACGTGAGACACCTCAGTAAAAAGTCACCATCTGGTTGTTGGGTATCTTAACACACAACACCTTGAGGTGACTGTTGCTGTAACTAGGCACTATAGATAAAAACTGAATTGAATTAGATGACTCACCACAGTATTGTTCTGTTACTTTACTCTTGATTTAAACGCCACATAAACTGCAGGAAAGGCACACAGCTGCAGGGCTGTCAAAGTTGCCTCACAGTAACAACCACCTGTACGTCATCACTGAACAATAAGCACATGAGGGCCTGATGGATGTGAACAAAACACACATGTGACTCTGGAGTAGAATGAGCTGGAGATGAAACAATTCAGAAATGGTGACAAAAGAGAAGAAGGGAAGGAGTGTGTGTAGACTGTTTTTAGTATGGCTGTCAGGCGCAATAGCTCTAGTGACTAAAAGAATGGGACAACTGAAACAGAGAACAAGCAGGACAGATAACAAAGAAGCAGGGAGATGGATGTTGAGCCTTTATATTCTCAGTAAGGTTACCTGTGGCATCCAGGAGCCGGTAAGAGTGATTAAAAAAATACAAAAAAAAATACATTAAGAAATGACCCTAGCCAAATGCAAAAACAGTCAGAAAAAATGAAGGAAAAAATGTCAGTGGCCTCCACCTCTAAAACCATTCCTGTTTTGGGGACTGTCTCAATGTTACTTCTCTAGTACACCTTGACAGCAAAGCAGAAACTGATTTACCCCCCCCCAAACTGACCACCTTAATATCCCAGAAGTTTAATTGTCTTGATGCTATACTCTGATTAAAAAGTGTTCCTTTAATTTCATTTATATGACCATGCTTCTGCCCATGCAAGTATGCCCAAGCCCCTTAACACACGAGTGCATGTTTCCCCCAAAAACTCTCACAGAGAAAGTCACTCCTGCCAAAATGGTAGGGACGTCTCACTGTATGTGCTCAACAGATTGACAGAATAAGTGAAACCCAGGTGCAGAGTCCATAGTGAGAAGGGTGTGACCGTGCACAGAATGCATTACCATGCATGCCAACTCCCAGTTCATTATTGAATATGCCTCTATTTGAGGAGCACACCTTATCTGCTTCTAATTGCAAATTGCATGTAGAGTACATCCTTCCATCTCGGTAAAATAACCATTTCATGGACGTAATTTCCTCCAAATCTCCTGGGAAATGCAGGAAGCTCTGTATTGATGGATATTCCCGCTGCAGAGCACTCACCTGGGAAAGTGTGAAAGTGCAAATTGTCCCTCAGATGAATCCTGATAGGCATGGAAGGGTTGTTCTGCCTCTATCTTTATCTTCCACCACTTCTGATCGTTAACTCGCAAAGTAGCACCCCAGTCGAGACCTGACTAAAGATAATCACACGACCACATTGTGGTGGTAATTATCAGGGCAGCAGCATTTGCCCTTTAATCTCCTCGACAGAAGTGGTTCTGAAAAGCTGATGCACTGACCCTGAAGTACGAGAGTACATTTAATATTATGCAATTTATTTTAATGGATGTATGTGTGCTAATGTGTATGCAAGCACGGGCGTATATATATATACCTTTGCAAACTGTGAGTGAAGGTTTCTCAGGACTTGGCAGGTGATCCACTGCAGCAGGATTCTTAATTGACTGTTCACACAGCATATACAATGACATATCATCTTCACTTTTTTGTATTTTTAGAAACAACACACTTTTCCAAAGGTTTTCTCACTTATAGTTTCACGTCCAAGAGCAGGTCCATGCTGTGCATCTTGATTAAAGCGCCTCATTGAAGTAATGTACTTTGAAATGTCCTTTGAAACATCCCTTATTTCCCAACACTTTGCATAACCAACCATCTAGAAGTAATTACATCTAATCACACTAAGTTAGCTCAAATCCTTAGTGCCACTTATGAATGTTAATCATGAACCACACAAAGACCACAGTCCTCCTGAGGCCTCTATTCCTCCTCTTCTATGTCTTCCTCCTTATCACAGGAGTGAGATAAATATGGGTGGGGATAGCATGAAGGAGACACAAGGCGTGCAAGACAAGGCCATGACATTCATGGATTTGTTTTCAAAAGAACCTAAAGACACCAGGAGTATACAGATTTGCATGCTATCCCATGTTCCCCAAACAACAATGAAGATAAAACAAAATAAGTTTTGAAACTTAAGTTATCGAGTGAAATGGCCTACTGATGCAGAATGATCCTGAAACAAAGACCCCAAAATCCTACATCACATATCTATACAAGATTACATTAGTCATATTAACTAATGTAGTTGGCCTCATCACCTCATAACAAGAAAGTCCTGGGTTTGAATCCACTGGCCAGCTGGGGTCTTTGTGTGTGGAGTTTGCATGCTCTCCCCTTGCTTGTGTGGGTTCTGTCTGGGTACTCCAGCTTCCTCCCACAGTCCAAAGACATGCAGGTTAGGCAAATTGGCAATTCTAGTGATTCTAAATAGTCTATACCTGTGAATGGTTCTCTCGCTCTCTCTCTCTCTGGTAGCCCTGTGATAACTGGTTTAGATGCCAGTACCCAATGACCCTGAATTGGATGTGATAGGTGGATGAGTATTTTTACTATCCTGCAGAGCATCTTTCTTTCTTTGCTTATTAAGAGTTATCTTCCAGAAAATTTCAGTTACAAACTCTTAAAAGATACTAAAACCGTGTCCTGTGTATTAAATTTCATTAAATCTTGTGGGGTTTTCAGATTAAAAGATGAATCCAAATTTGACATTTTTGATTCAAATCACTGTCAGTATATACAGAAGAAGTCAAGAGAGAGGTATTAACAGTAAGTGTCTACAGCCATCTGTAAAATACGGTGGCGGTGCTGTCATGGTTTGGGGCTGCATTTCAGCCAGTGATGTTGGGGATCTTGTCTGCTTTCCTGGTATTTGGCTGCTAGTTTATTCTTCACATCGCTTCTGCATTCCCATGCTGTCAAACTCAAAGCTGGTCATTGCTCTAGTCCAATCGTTTTTCTGCCCGTGTTCTTCAAGTCAGTCAGTCTCCACTTTGCATACTTTAAATCTCTGTGCTTACCTGTCATTCTTCCTTGCAGACTCATTTGTGCAACCCACCCCCTCCACGTCTCCACCTCACCCAAATCACCCAGTGCACCATCCAAGCCTTGATCTTTATCTTCACAACCACCAGCATCTAGATTCCGAGGGATTCTGCCCTAATTCCTGTCATCGCTGGGATTCTGTTCTGCTTTGATGGGCCATCAGAGTCTAACCGCCAAATAGCTTAATTGAATTCTGCATATCAATAAATAATGTTCAACTTTTCCTAATGATCTCTCATTATTGAACTATTCCTGAAGACTGCTTATGGAAGTGACAGGAAAGCGTGCTTATACTGTATTTCGATGTATGCCTGCACATGTTTCCCTGCACTTTTTCCCATTTCCCTGGCAAAATGTAAAGAAATGAGTAACGGCTTTTATACAGTTCTGTAAACTAACATTTAGTAACCATACATTATGTCAAACTCCTCCTTTACCCTTGTATGAAGCCCCCAGAATACAGATGAGCCCCTGTAATGTGACATTACACAGTATCATTAGATTTGGTTGAACCAGGTAACAGTGAAGCTGCTATTTCAGGTGTGAGTGTTACTAAAGGGACTCCCAAATGGTATGGTTTGATCAAAAGGAGCTGAAAACCCACTGTGTTATTACATCTTGACCAGTCAAACCATCAGAACTCATTTCCTTCTCACACACGACTCCTTAACCTCAAAATGGTGACAAATTAACAGTAAAGGCAGCATATAAAGGATGGGGAGAGACAGGGAGGGAAGGATAATTATCATGCTGCTTTGGCACACTGGTGGGAGGAAAAAATCCCCAACAAAAACGCTGTGGTGAAAGAAGACAGACTCAAAGCCTGTAGCCACTCCTGACTGTAATCAGCATCTTTATCCATCATCATTAGCAACTGTTAAATGTGGTAACTGCCGATCACATCCGTTTGCCCACCCACAGAAATGCACAAAGCCCCTCAAATCCCTTAAGAGAGGAGGAAGGAACCAGAGGAGGCTTCCTGTTGGTGAAGCAACCAGACGCATCAGTTTTTCTTTGCCCTTTCACCTCCTCAATGGCAATGCAGCAGGCACTATAGAGAGTCAGATTTGGAGTTTTTACAGGAGTCCGACCACGTCAGAGTAATTAGAAACTAAGCACCCATCAATCAAGCAAGCATCCTGTTCCTCCTGAGACTTACTGTACTGATAAACATGCCAAAAGCTGCACAGCATTCATCTTTTTCATTCCTGCGTGAACATGAGCAGTGCAGCTCAACTCTTCCTCTGTCTCTCACTCATGGGTGGCTCCTTCATACGTGACCCTCCCAACTCACTTATGTTCTATCATGTCCACCACACAAATGCGTGCAGACAGAAAGAAATCAAGCACCGGTTAGTGTTTTCAAAGACATGCACACATCAGAATCATGAAAAATAATACGCTTCCCAAAGCTTCTGTATGTGTCCACCAAGGCATAAATATGCATACGGCTGTAAAGCATACATACAGGGATCAAGTTTGTGTATACAGAAACCAACAGCATGAAGTGGAGCGAGAACCCAGTAACAGTTAGTTTGCATAAAACCTCTAGGATATAAATGCTTTGAGAGTGGATGCTATTTTTTCCTCATTTGCAGCAGGACTCTGAGGAGATGTGCATATTTGCTGGCTGTTCAGTCTGTCGGGTCATCACTTTGGTTCAAATTAGTTTGAACTACATAAGACTCTCTCTGTGTTGCTTATCTGTTTTCTCAATTAGCACTGCCTGCTTTTCCTCTCCTTTTTGCAAAAAATGTAAATGCAGTTTAAAATATTACCCAAATCTACCGTGAAATCTCTCATCTTTGATCAGATTGAATTGACTTTGGCTTTGCTCCGTTTCCACCACCTCTCTCTGCCCTTTGTAGTGCCAGTATTTTGGGGTTAATCTTAAAGTAAAACTACAAAGAAAGATCTGACAGAGAAGTCTTTACATTAGATGGCACGGAGCTTCACCAGGCGGGTTCACTGCTCACCGTGAAGTATACGAATTAAGTTAAATCCCCGGCATCTCGCAGCTCCACGAGGCATTTCTCACAAACCAGAACCAAAGCAGCGGCAAGGACTTTGAACACTGTCAGAACTTCAAGCCACCATCTTATTTTTTTGTAAGTTGAATAAATAAAAAGTCACTACCTATTCCCAAATGAAGTCATACAGCGCAACTGAGCCAGATAATGGCAACATTTTTAGTATTACAGGTATTGTTGCATGAAGTTACCACTAATGCAAGCATTTCCAGTTTTTCAGTTTCACTTCACATTGAACTTTATTCACAGGAATTCACAGGAAATGTAGTGTGTTTGTCAGCAAGCCTAGTAATGATCCATATTTAAAAATGGGTCTTTAGAAGAAGACACTGAACTTTTTTTCCCGCATTTTTTAACAGCTGATCATTCTGAAATAGTGCTGACAATGGATTGGAGACCTCCACTGTGTCCTACTATTATGCACTGATGCCATTCACATAAAATCAGATTTCAGAATGATGGAAATAAGACAACTGCTGACTGACTTTTAAAACGACAGTTAAAACAGTTGTTTGTGTTGTTGTGTTGTTGAGAGGCAGAGTTAAATGGCTTCTACCACCACCAGGCAAATCAGCTAGGACTGAAATCTTTGTGACTGCTGCTTTAAAAGTTATGTCTGCAAAGATTTTCATATATTAAAAACATGTTTTTACTGCTAATGTGTGAACAGAGTGTATTGAACTAAAAAAAAATTAAACCTTCCAGGCACCAGTTTAGCTGGTGCCTGTTGTGTTTTTATTTAACTTCTGTTTTGTATGCTTTCAAGCTTCTGAGGTCAGGGTAAGTGTTTCCTCAACCTTCAGCCTTTTTTGCAACTACAGGTATCGTCCCCTGGTGGACAAAAAAAAAAGATCACACTTTGATGTTGTCTTCACTTTTTTAGACCCATATTTTATACTGTACACCAGATAGCTGCTTTGTGCGCTTGGTTGCTGAGTTGGTTGGTTGCTGGTTGTTGAATTTAGCCTTCACATTAGGGCCCTGTGTCCTTTCGGCTCTGTCCTCTAAACTGTCAAAACTCAAAGTGATTCACAGCTGCAGAATTCAGCTTCAAGAGCAGTTGTGGTGGCTGCTTTGTGTTGAGTTCTATGCATTTGTGTTGGTGAATTTACACATATTACGCAATGAATACCTGCGCCAGTGAAATTTTATTATTTACTCATTAATTATGTTTTATCTCATGTAGGACGTTGGATATAAATATAATGCCATGGATGTGGACCGTAAACATCCATGGCATTTGGTGTAAACAGACAGACGTATCTTCAGGGACTAAAAAGTGAAGCCAACGTGGAAGTGCCTTCTTTTCTTTTTATGGCAATGGGGGGAGGGGGTGGGGGGTGATAACTGTGGTTTACCTCCATAAACACCTTCTTGATGAGTTTATGGAATCAGCCACTAGTAATTGGTTATATTGATTAAATCACTACGTCCATTTTGTAAATTATGGCCATTTTAAGTGTCAGAAAGGATTATCTGGGATGTGCTCATTGGCTAACGACTTGTCAGTCACAAGCCAGTTTTGGAAACTGGTTTAAATATTCACATCAGAACATCTGGATCTTCCACATAATTGCAAAGCTCACTGAGCACTTTGTGAGATTGCTTTGACCTCACAACAAAGTGTCAGCTCACACAGACACCTTTCAATGTAAAAACAGATTACCATGAAATTGTATGAACACGTGCATTACCCTAAAGTCGTAAACTCCTGTTTTTAATGACCCAGTAACCTTTCCTCTGGCTACATTTAAGGATAACCTTAACATTTTTAGCATCACTACTGATAAAGATGAAACACCATATGCTTAATATATTTCATCCTTCTAGCCATTTTGCATTGTTGGCTGTAATGAACATTAGGCCTGCAGAGTGGCTTCAGGCCTTTGGGGGTTTAGGTTTATTTATTTATTTTTTTGTTAATTGTAACTGAATTACTATCTGGAAGTACATGTGCACAGCTGGGCAGTATTCACTGCATAATCTTTAATTAAATTCAAATTCAATTAAAGAACAGAAGCGTAAATCCCTCGTCTGATCACAGCGGAATCTTAAATCCTGACAAGAGCTCAACAAATGTGCATTTAGGTAAGTCTCAACGCCAAATTATCGACAGTTTTTTTAATAGAAGGAAGAACTAAATTAATGCCATGAGCTACTAATGTCCCTCTCATGTCCCAGCGTCAATCCATAAATAAAAACGTGCACGCGCGCGCGCGCGCGCACACACACACGTTTAAACACCTTGTGCGTCATCATCATAACCGGCTGCAGCGGAACAAGGAAATGGCACAAAGTGTCAGGGGAGCAGGTGTTTATGCCTCTCAGAGGAATAAAGAGAGCCTGAGATGTAGTCTGAGAAACACTGAACCCCTTCTCCCTACTGCAACTTTCCACCATTCACCCCACCACCACCACCACACACACACACACACACACACACACACACACACACACACACACAATCATCTGTGACCCTTGTTCTCTCAGTTCATTTCTTTCATTTTTGGCTTCACTCACTCCTACTCACCCCATCATCCCTTATCTCTGTTTTGCTCTCCAGTTTCATCTTTTCTGTTTCTTAAATCTTCAAATATCATGGTCACTCAGCTTGGGTCCTCCACGG
Organism: Pterophyllum scalare; assembly: GCA_024447675.2. Taxonomy (NCBI): domain Eukaryota; kingdom Metazoa; phylum Chordata; class Actinopteri; order Cichliformes; family Cichlidae; genus Pterophyllum; species Pterophyllum scalare. The sequence continues at coordinate 64,712 of JAMQGT020000831.1, read as the reverse complement.
TCTTCCCTGAACTCTTTTATGCACCAAAATCTAATGGCATCTCTCATCACAAGTAACATTCAGATACATGAGGCTGGAAAATGTGTTATCTTTTTTTCTTTTTAAATTTATTTATTGACAACACAACGCAGTAAATATTCTGTTTGTGGCAGACTGGCTCGCCACATAGTTTTACAGTCCTGCTTGATTTGTTAAGATTTGCCTTCATCAACGAAGCCAGCGGGCAGATCTAAATCACAGGGAGGATCGCTGCTAAACAGTCCCTTTAAAAAACACTGTGAATGTCTCCACTCGAATTACATTAAGACCTCATACATTTCGAATGAATGAATGAATCCACACTGAGCACACATCAGGACAATCATCAGGGACCAATGTGATCCTTCAAGCACAATTCAAGTACACGGGTGTGAATTTTGACTTGTGCATGCATAACTGGTCATGGTGATGAAAGAGAGGGTGAGGGGAGAGCATCTTCAGTGAGTCCACACAGTACAGTGGCAGTTGCCTCTGGATGATGGGGGCCTGCATCTTTCAATTTTTCAGCTTTAAAGCGTCATTTTGACTCCAGTGCTTTCATATCTACATCGAGTTGAAAGAACGTGAGTGCAGGATATAAGTACTTTCAATTAGTCAACATAGTACGTTAGCAGTAGGCTTCTGAACAAAGCCGCCTGCAGCTCTGCAGTCAGTTTTTCAGCCTTAAAGCTCCATTCCAGCTACAAAGCGCTTTCACACTTCTGTCAATCTGAAAGTCCTGAATGGAGGAAGCGTGCCAATGAGCAGTACGCATAATGCACAAGACACATCCACAAAAAAGCCCAAAGCTTGTGCTATAAATAAGACGATATGCATGTGTAAGTCTCAATTGAGGAGTAATACTGTTCAAATACAATCCCGGCCATGTTGAGAAATGAAAGCTTTAGTCCTTGCTGGAGTCAGAAAGCTAAAGTTCCTTCTATATTTGCATTTATTGCACCCTGCATTGTTTGTCCATTTCCATGCTTCATCCTGCTGCTACTGTATAACTTATGCAGCACACGAAGCATGTACCTTTCTGGTCACTGTTTACTAAATGCTCCACGCCTGAGCTGTAGCATGTGGTCACAGCCTCATTTCCATTTAAATTTCCCGATGTGGCTCCTTCCTCAGCAGCTGAGGATCTTGATGAAGGCCCGTCTGAACTCTATGTTGAAGGTGGTGTAGATAACAGGGTTAAGGGCGCTGTTGACATACCCAAGCCAGGTGAAAGCACTGTAAAGTGCAGGAGGCACGTAGCATGTCCTGCAGTGGGTGTTCAGAATGTGAGTCACAAAGAAAGGCAGCCAGCAGATGAGAAACACCCCTGGAGCGGGCAGACAGCAGAGAGGTATGGAGAAAGGACAAAAGGGAATTGGAGGTATAAGTGAGACAGAGTGGTGGGCATAGTAACAATTTTTATAAAAAGGGAGAGAAAAGGAGAAAAAGAAAAGAGACTTCATGTTAATCATGGACACAGCACATGCTTGCTAAAACCTCCCTCAAACAGTTATCTACCAAAGCCTTCTTAACAACCTTATAATAACTATACTGGGTTTAAACCAGCATCTGCAGTAAGAGTAACGGCTCGGTCACACCAAACACAGAGCAAGGTTTCACCTTGTGACGCAGATTCGCCTCTATTTGCAACAAGAATTTAAATTTTTTTTGCCTCTTTGCATAGATTGGTGGCACGGTGGACAGTTAACAGTGTAACAGTGGGGTTTGAATCTCCTGATCGACTGTGGCCTTTCTGTGCGGAGTGTGCATGTTCTCCATGCGTCTGCGTGGGTTTCCTGCGAGTACTCTGGCTTCCTTCCATTAGATATGAGGTACATAAATATGGCATGTAGTCTAAGGCTAAGGCTAGAAAGTGTTATTTAAAAACCCTGTCCGTTTCCACTTTGCATGCATGAAAGTATTTCTTTATGTTTGGTGTGAACACACTGTGAGAGTTTGCAGAGTGGTCCTTCTCTGTAAGCTTTCCAGGGCTAAAAAAAAATAATAAAAAATAATAAAGAATGGATTGAGTACTAAGCTGCAAATGTTACAGTGCTCACCAAAGTAGTTTACTACCAACTGATAAATACAGATACAGGTAAGTCTTCCACTATTGCCCTGTTGGTACTGAACAAGCCTAAGAGAGCACTTTTAATATAGCCAATTAGAACAGTTTTAACCTGTGGTTTGTGTGGTATTCATATGCGAATCTTACCCATCAACAGCACGCAGGATATGTTTTATTGTGTATAAACAAGACTATAAATTCTGCATTGTATCTTGAGCACTCATTAAAAGCAAGCCCTATAATTGGTGTCTTCACATCACAGCAAAGTTGTGGTCAGTTTGGTTGAAAGCAGGTAGGAGGCTGGCTGGACTGGGATCATTTTCTGTGTAACTGCCTTTCACTGACACCAGTGTAATGTAATCGGGCACCTCTGATTACATTCTTGTCAGTGAAATCTATGCTGTGTCAGAGCTAACTGGATCAGGCTTAAGTATGCAACCTGGCTGATAATTGGAGCGTGTGAAAGCTATGTCAGGAGCTTCACTGTGTCTGGACCAACACAGTGAACCCAAAGCCAGACACACTTATTTAATTTTTTTTACATTTCAGCTTGATTTATTGGACTATAGCTAAGAACAATATGCAGCAAATGCACACTGTCAGTGGAAATGCTGATACTGTCATAGGTATACATGGCAGAAAAGTTAATCATAAAAATGCTAAAGGAGTCAAAGCAGAATAAGCAACTCGATCATATATGGCCTCCCTAAAACTGCCTGTACTATAGAGCACGTTACTGTGACATTTACACTTTCATTTCCTCAGCTTATCTCAGCTTCCACTCACCGAGCACAATGGCCAGCATCTGAGTGGCTTTCTTCTCCCTCGCGTGCATGGTCCTGAATCGTGGATTGCTGCTGTGAGACATCGGCCGCAGGGATGTGTGTGTCTGCCCGTTGGACAGATCTTTCACCTCACAGCTCATCCTAACAGGAGGACGATGGATCTGGTTGTTCTCCTCGGGGTCTTGTTCCCCTCGCTCCTCCTCTATATCCAGCTCAGTGCGGCCACAGGAGGCATGGCTGATGCTACAGTAGTTCTGCGTGTCCACTGGGGGCAGTACTGAGTTCTCCACTGGTCCTGTCTTTGGGTGTTTGCCCCACAGGCATCCTGAGAGCAGGTTGGGCTTGGAAGGAGCTGATGGTTCTTCACTCTGCTGACAGGAGACATGATACAGTTACTGACAGGTTGAAATCAATAAACGCTTAATGTTAGGAGGTGTGATGGATGCATCAATACACCAGGTGTAATTTTGGGCATCACGTGGATTTTTCAAATGCCTCTACACCAGTGAACAGACTAAATCTTATTGTGGTTTTCCAATGGGTTTAGATCCACTCACTAGCCACTTTCTTTTGGTACACCTGCTGCTCAATTACTCAATGCAAATATCAGCCAATCACAATGCAGCAACTCAGTGCATTAGATCATGTAGACACTGTCAAGACGGCCTGCTGAAGTTCAAACTGAGCATCAGAATGGGGAAGGAAGGTGATTTGCTGGTGCCAGACGAGCTTAATTACGAGCTTAATTACGAGCACCTTTGGGATGTGGCGGCAAGGGAGATTCGCTTCATGGATGCGTGCGATGCTATCATCTGAATATGAACTAAAATCTCTGAGGAGTGTTTCCAGCACCTTGCTGAATCTATCCCACTATTAACTGAGGAAGTTTTGGAGTACTAGGAAGGTGTACTTTATGTTGTGGTCAGTGGGTTTTTATTATGGCACCCAGGAATTGAGAAGGGGCCTGCATTAGCTGCACAGTCTTCTCACTTTTGGATCTAATCATATGATGTGAAATTTACTATAAAACAATAGTTAATTACTTATTACGGCCACAATAATTCCTGACAATTTGTAACACTTATAACTGCACATTTACAAAATTTCACAGCTGAACAGTAATTCTGGATAACCAGGCAGCCTAATAGTGTGTTAACGGATGGAAGGGATGCTGCGGTACATTTAAGACCAGTAAAGACAGATGGAGAAGATCAGAGACGCACCAAAATAGCTTTCAACTAAGAGAGGAGCTGTGTCTGCTGTCTAAAGGTTTTTCATTTTTAAAAAACTTTTTGATTTTTTGCTTCATTTCTTTGTAGACTTTCATTGTGGGTGTAGGCAGCTCTGCCCAAACCCAGCAAAAGGGAACCAGGTGATGCACAGTGCAAGTTCCTCAAGGCTAGCAGGTGATTTTTTTCTCTCCTCACAGAAAAATGTGTTCCACAGACCGAAAAAATAAGTCCAAATGGGGTTGGTTTTAAAGTTGCTCTTCAGAGCTCCACGCTGGAAATATTAACGTTAATGAGCCACAAAAAAACTTTCTTTGTTTAAGTGGGAAAAAAAACAGTGGAAACAAAAAGTGCATTACCAAAAAAAAAAAACCTACATTTGCCAGATAACATGAGATATACCATGAGAATCTTAAACACGATGACTTTTGGTCACACCGTCCAGTCTTTTAAACACAGATTTAAGTCAACAGCCCACCAGATTTGACATTTTTATTTGCAACAGTGTCATGTTATTAAAGCTGGACTTATCAGTGCCTTCATAAAAAAACTCAAATGGCTTGTGGTGTTAATTGGTGAATCATTTGGCAGCTCAATTAAGTGTTTTGGAATCTTTTAGCTTATTATTTTGGATTTGTAGCCTGCAGTTTCACTGTTTTGCTTCACCGTTCCCACCTCCATCAATCTAATATCCAACTGCAACAGGCTCTTTTCAGCAAAAACAGCTCTTTATGTAGGTATCCAAGCACCAAATGGAAGAAAAATGAACTTTTAGTCACTCTCTTATTTCCCAAGAGGCCACCTCAGCAGATGGATCCACATATTTGATTTGACACAGATTTATCCAGATGCCCTCCCTGACACAACTCCCCCATCTATCTGGGCTTGGGACCAGGAGTAGGAGCACAGTAGCTTGTGACCCTCTGAGGCTGGGTTTGTGTCTTCTCCCAGAATAAAGCTGGGGATTTGTCACATGCAAGGCAAATGTGCTACCATGGAGCCACTAGTATCTGAGCACCAAAATGGCAGACAAAATTGCCATCTGGTGAGCATGTTCAAGCATTTATTTGCAATAGAGACTGATGAAATGAAACCAGATAGGGCTCAGTAGAGCTGCCTGACAGCATGAGGGGCTGGTTTCTCCTGCCACTGAAAAATAGGTTAATGCTGCCTATCTCCTTGACACTGTTGCAAAACTTATTCTCAAGAGTTTCACTTCATGGTTAAAAAAGGATAAAAAAAAAAACAAACCAAAAAGATATTTTCCTGTGGAGTTGGTAAGGCTCAAAACAGAGCTTAAAGGTTCACCATAATCATCTGTCAGATATATAAGTTCAAAAGTTGCTCTGTCTGCTGAATATGTAAACTTACCTAAGGTTAACTAAGGTGACTATGTGCCAGTTTTGGCTGTGTTGCTGCCCCAGAATATTGAAAACAAAATTATTCTGGCTTTAATGTTTCAATTAAGTCATCACACTTCACTGCTCTACCTTCTTTATTCCCCCAACCCTTGTAATATCTATTGAGAGATTGCCTTTGGCTTATCCTTCGTAACCTCATGTGGAAAATATTAGAAGCTGAGAGCTAGGCTGCTCCACTAAAATCAACAAAGTGGCGAATAAGACTCAGAGAAATGGATGTTATGGCCAGTTCATATCTGAAGTGCTGTTCAGATGGACTAAAAGTGCCCTCACTCCAAGTTTTTAAATCACCGCTCAATAGTTGGCATTCAGCTCACGCCAGGAAATCCTGCTTCATTTTGCGAGCTGTTTCATTTATCTCTTGTAGCAGCAAATACTTTAACTTTCTGAAACCTATGGCGAATTCAACTCCAGTTTTCCCTCTCGAGTATTAATTACATTAACACATTTTTAGCCATTGTGCAAACATGAATTTTTATGATATTCTCAGCTCATCACTCTTTTTCCTCAGGAGGAGAGATTTTATTTCCTCTTTTGCAGGTGCTGCAGTGCATCACACGCAGACTTTGCACAGCCTTCTAGTGACCAGGTGACATGAGGCAGCAAACCACGCTTCAGAATCATGATTTTCAGGTCCTTCTGCAACCCCAGGGCTGCGACCTCACAGTGTAATGAGAAAAAAAAAATCAAGTTTATCTGAATACGCACGAAGACAGACCTGCATGAAAAGCTAAAAACAGAAGCGCCCTGTGTGAAACCATGTCACAGAACACCAATGCAGCCAATAGGAGGGTTAGTCAGACATTAAGCAGTGATGTATTAAATTAAAAAAACTAGAGCACTAAAAAAAAAAAAAAAAAAATCTTGTTTAACATAACACCCACCACTTTAATCCTTATAGGTGACAAGTCGTGCTTCGCCTTGGGAGTCTCTTCTTGCAGACAGGTCTCCTGCGGTGATCAGAAGAAAAGTTCAACAGAGAAAATAGTTTCCAGAGAAATGAACAAAACCCCATCACCTCAACCCTATCAGTCCACAGGTGGAACATATTTGTGCCATTCACTTCAAACTCATTGATCCATCTCTTTTTATGTGCCAGAATGCTTTCATTAAAATTCAAACAATTCTCATTGAGCGTCCCCGACGCAGACTGAAAAAAATCAAAAGAATTAGGATTCACGCCCGTTGTGCCTTCAGTCACTCTCACTCCTGAGCCAAACACTGTGCAGCTCAATTAGAGCTTGCTGCGAAAATCGAGATAGGTGCCTTTGAAACACACAAAAAAGACATACTCCCCGTTCACATGAAATGTTTATTCTCTTGACGCAGTAGGAGTCCTATTATCTTATTTTAAAGCATTATTGCACCACAACTCTCTTAAGCTGAACCCCTGCAGAGCTGGGATCTTACAGCTGGAGGCCTCCATTCGTGGATGAGATTGCAAAATGGGGCTGCACTGTTATCTGGTGTTAAAACAGAGGGAATGAAGAGAAACAAAAGGTGCAGTAAATGCAGCCACAGCATTCAGGAAGCTTCTAGGTGTGCCAAAGCTATTTAAATCATTGGGTTAAATGATCTACTGCTGTCTTTTTATGCACCATATTTTAAAAATAGGGTATAGATAAACAAAATGTGACCTAATGTATCCTTGCCCGTGGTTATTAACATCCTTCATCTGTATGATAGATGGAACTGGGACAAAGATTAGAGTGATGGACATAATTGAAGAACTGACAGCTTTGTGAGAAAAAAAATAGATTTGCATGATAATCAAATTTAAAGAACGCGACCCTTGTAAGAAAAACATTAATATTATGCTTTTGTGAGGGGCTAAAATATAACAAGCTTGCTCATCAAAATATACATAACAGTATTATCTGTCTGTCTGTCTGTTTGCTCTTTTTTTTTTGTTTGAGTGGCAAAGGGGAGATGTCTGACCATAATGCACAGTGCCATGTTTGACTAAGACCAAACACAGCATGTCGGCACAAACACCTCATACCAACTGTCAGCACAGTGGTGGAGGGGTGATGATTTGGGCTTGTTTTGTAGACATGGGACCTGTGAGACCATCTATCTTGACCTGTCCTGGGGGTGGTGGCCTAAAGGTTAAGAAGTAGGTTTGGGACTGAGAGGACCAAGAGGACCAAGAGAACCAAGAGGACGCTGGTTCAAAAATTAGATTGGAAAAAACATCTGGAAATGACTTCAGAGAACCCTCAGAAAATTGAACCCTCCCTGTGTGCTCCCTGAGTGATTTCTAGCTGCCCTCTTCTCCACATGTGCTGTGCTGTGTGCACTGCGTCAAATACAGAATCTGAATTTCACTGCATGATATGTGTATGTGAAAAATAAAGCTGAAAGGGAAAAAAAAACAGCTAAAGCTTGGCTTAAACTGGTTCATACAACAGGATAATAATCCCACGCAGAGCAGCAAATCTACAACAGAATGGCTGAATAAGAAAAGAATCAAGGTGCTGCAATGGCCCAGTCAAAGTCCAGACCTCAACCTGATTGAAAAGCTGCGGTGAGAGCCGTGCACAAACGAATGGTCACAAACCTTAATGAACTGAAGCAACACTGTAGAGAAGAGTGGGCACAAATTCCTCCACAATGATGTGAAAGACTGATAAAGTTATACAGTTCTGTACTTAGTTTTTTTACAACACTGCAGAGTCTTTTTCACATGACTGTATCTATTCAGCTCATACTGATGCATTTTGTTTTTGCTTTTTTTTGTTTCTATGCTTTCTCTCTCTCTCTCTTTTTTAAATACTGAGCTCAATAACATGTGCCAAATACAGCATGGACCCCACTCAGATTATTCGACAAGCCATTTGTTTAAGAACTGCTTTAGTTTTGCAGTGACAGCCGTATCAGCTGCTAATGAACAGAGTTAAACATATTACATTTCATCTTTGACCTGTGCTCATTCTACTGTACTAAAAGCTGACATTTAGAGAGCAAACTCATACAAAATCACACAGCTTTCTCTAATATTCCAGGAACAATAATAAATTCAGCAGATTTCTCTGACATTTCCTTTGAACCCTCTTAATTGCAACAATTCAGCATATCACAAAAAGATTTTCCCCCGGCAGTTTTACCCAGGCTCTCCAACAGTAGTGTTCTTGGTGATCGCGTTGCCTATATTTTGTTATCTAAGGTTTGATTTGTGAAAAAAAGAAAGAAAAAAAGGGGAGATGTTTTGTCTCTCCCATCCCCACCCTCAACAAAAATCATTTAGGCACCACAGTGGTCCTAAGTACTCTACTGAAGCCTTTTAGAATATCTATTATCTACTACTGCAGTCAATGTAATGTTTATGGAATAGTTATGAACCTAAACATATAACCACAGCCTTTACAAGAACATTTTAACTTTTTTAAAAACCTAAATGAACATGTGTAATGTTCTCAGTATCATGTTTTCTTCTTGAAGATATGGATGAGCCAATCAAATGTAACCACACAGATATGCCAGAATCCAGAAATCCTCCTCTCACTTAGTGCCAAGTATGCATGGTAACTTCAACAATATGAAATAACGTCAAATAGCCACAGCACAACCGACTATTAATTTTTTTTTAAAATTCCGCTACAGTAGATTCTTAAAAAAAAAGTGGGCGTGCCCCCCTCTTTTCTGCAAATCTCCATACAGGGAAGGAACTCTGTTCAGCAGACAGATCAGACTTTAGGAGTTTAGGAAGCAATAAATATGAGAAAATTACATCTTTTACAGCATCACAAACTGCAAGTTCTAACTTGTGAGTCGGGTTAGGGTTGATGGAGTTAAGGGCATGCACAATCCAAAAATGTAAAAAACTGGTTGCTGTGCTAACAAACATGTAAAGTCCCCAGACCAGCAAAAGCTCCTGAATGACTATGCTAGGGTTGATCTCTTCACTCAGGAGACTGGCTGCACCATCAGTTTCAAAGCCACCAAACCATGCAAGTAACATTTCTTCAGAGGCACCCTTCATAGCAAGGTCCCCCGTGCATAACTGCAATTCTACAAGTTGAAATAAGCATCTGCAGAAACCTTTGTAGGAAATTCTGATGTAGATGATCGGCATGTGTGTAGTAATCAGTCGGAATATTTGTAGGAATTTCTTTTGTGCTTGGCAGCTTAATGAAAATTTTGAACAGGCCATCCCCCTACACAGTGTTATTTTTACTGTGACAGGAACACGGCTGCTAAAAATCAAAGTCCATTTTTTTATTTGAATGCGGTTTGTGTTGTACACTGCTTCAGTATGTCATGCTAAAAATGAAACGGATGTGGGATATATTTTTATATCCACTGGGGATAATTAAATCATTTAGCAGAAACAGGAACATGTAGACCAGAGGAGGGGAAAGCCTCAAAACCCCACAGGCAAATCACACCCTGGTCAGATGATTATTAAATCATTATTAAAACAGCAAGGCTACAGTTCTCCAATCATTAGTTCTCAGATCATTATTAAAGAGTCAAGGCCATCTCAGTGTAGTGAATCAAGTGAATCTTAATGTTGTTCATAAATGTTTTAGAGGTTTTGTGACTCTTTCTGACAAGGTCAAGGTGATTAAAAGTGAAGACCGCTACCAGGCAACCCCAAAGCTGCTCTTGCAAACACATTTTTAGAATTATTTAACTATTTATTAAATAATTCTTATTGACTTAACGGCCTCATAAAGCATCCTTTTTTATTGCTGTGGTCCACTAAAAGTTAAAAGCACTACTAAAGGAACACAGGAAGGAAGCAGTCTCACCACACAGGGTGGGATGGAGCCTGGCTGCACCTTTCCACTGGCCTGTCCAAAAGTGATCCTCTTCCGCCTCATCCTGAGGAAGACGTAGATGCGGATATAAACGAGCAGCGTGACAATAAATGGCAAGTAGAAGGACACCACAGAAGAGTAGATCACAAAGTCAGGGTTGGAAATGGAGCACACCATCGGGTCATCTGCAATAAAAGGAAAAAAAACATTATGGAGAACAACCTTAAAATTACAGGACAATAAAGACACAAACATCATTATTTAAAACCAGCCTCTGACCCCAGAGTTTGCTTCCAACCTTGGAAATGGACTTGATTGTTTGTCCTCTTTTCATATTTTCCTCACTTATCCTTAAATGTTTTCGCTATTGTTTCCGTCTTTTTAATGGCAGTGCCTCCAGAAGGGGGTGGCATGGCCTCAGTTCACCTATCTCCCCATGTTTGTTTGTTTGTCTTCTTGGATGGGTGTTTTGTTAACTGTAATTTCCCCATTGTGGGATTAATAAAGTATCATTCATTCATTCATATAATGCCTACACACTGAACACATGCTGTACCCCAATATTTTGTAATATGTGCAAGTTTGGCATTACAGCAAATCTTCAGTTTTGGAAAACATGAATAATTTATAACAATAAACAAGATGTCATCTGTTTTGCATTTGAAGTAACCTCATTCAATCAGACTGTAATGCAAGCAATATTTAGAAGTGAAAAAAATATTTGCTTTATTTTTAGTAAGGAATCAAACGGAAAGAAGACGGTGGTAATAAAACAGCCTCTTAAGAAAATAAAAGAAATGTTTTCACTAGAGGTTTGATAGACACTAATAATATTGGCAAGCCAATCTCTGAATAAACAAACTTTGTTAACTTTGGCTACTAGTTGGCTACTACCTTAAAGCAGATGGGCTCAGGGAGCAGAAGATCAAACTGGGTTCAGAACAGAAAACTATGGGCTCACCAAAATTGGACAATAGCAGATTGGAAAAACATTGTCTGGTCCGATGGGTCTCACTTTCTGTTGCAACATTCAGATATTAAGGTCTGAATTTTGGGGTTGGCTGGCTAGATGGATGGCTGGATGGCTGGATGGATGACCAAATTAGGATCAGTATCAAAAACAACTTCATACCCAACAGGTGGACAGAAACATTGGGACCATGATTTAAACTTTAGACAGTAGAAAATGCTCTATTTGATAGCCCAGTGTCATGGCCACGTCAACAAACTTGCTAAAATAATGACCAAAAATGATGCTTTGTTTTCATAATTAAAAACAAAGCAGGATGAGTCTGGCTGAGGTTATGGGTTTCGTAGTGAACATTCTGTGTTTCTATATTTTATATAAACCTGCTCAGTGGAAACATTTGAAACTAAAATCATCATTCAGTCCAGCAGATGTTATTGTGTTGAGTCCAATACATCTCTCTCTCTCTCTCTCTGAGTCAGCAGCTTTGATAGACTGGCCCTTCTGGCTGGAAGAGTCACATATTTGAGTCCAGTGAAAAGCAGAGTGGCAGGAGAGCCACGTTTGGCCTCATGATGGCGTGCAGCTCTGGCACACTCCGTGGCTGTTTTATGCTCTGAAATTCATTGTGCGAGTGCTGTCTTTGTGCGTCCAATATAAGCTTGTCTGTTTGAGAGGTAAGAACATAGTAGATGTAATGCCACACAACAACACATTTGTAAATAAGCTATGAGCAACCAAAAGCAAAAATGCCCAGTTTGAAAAAAAAAACACTCTCTGTCCTGCACTGTTTCACTGACAGTGAATGCCTAGTGTATGAAACTATAGGATAACTGACCACCATTGTGTATCAAAGCGGACACTCGGATGCCCCAAATACAGAGCACATTCATTAGCATGTATAGCGAGCCCCACAATAGAGTAAACAGCAGTTACAGTAGAAAAAGTACTACTAAAAATGTGACTCTCAGTACCAAAAATATGCACTGTGGAAACAAAATATAAGCCTACTGTGTGCAATAGTATATGACAGCACAGGAATTACTGGACATCCTCCCGTCCCTTCGGCCATGCATTCTTATCAACATCACCCAATGTTCCCACATGCAATGTAGCAGGAGAAAACCCCCATCTACACCACATACATCCTCTGCATCTCCCTCTATTCTGTAATCTCCTTGCTACACCGCCATACATCCTTACTCCTCCTTCTCCTCCTTTGTCAGGCTGCTGTACCTGTAAAATGTTCTAGTAACTTTACTGTGCTCAAGCTCTATAAATGTGCCTTATGCTACTCATATTCATGAACTGTGGGCTTGGCAGATTTTGACAATTAGAGGCACTATTCTTCATGGTGACATACACAATTAAATGATGCTAATGTATTTGGGAGAGTAAAACTAATTAACTGATAGAAACATAATGGATTTTGATCACAACATTCCACACAGCTGTGCAGTCATTTGCCTGAAACACTTGCAAATTCTATCAGATAATGACACATGCTCCCTCTTGTGCAAGTAACAAACAGTTTTTGAAGATTCCTCATAATGTTTTGACAGCTTCGGCTGTTATTCGAGCCGAGCCGCACAAATGAGAAAAGCTGTAGCGTTGGATTTTATTAATAACCAGTGCCGGTAATGGTGGCCTTGCAGTGAATTTGATTTGTTTGGCTTTTTTGAACAGGAAATTTGCAGCTGTCATAAATTCCACAAAATCCCACTTTTAAAAGTGTAAAGGGTGACACGAATGGTCATTTTCTCTGTAATTACAGCCTACACAACATGACAGGAGCAACTGCATTAGACCCTGTTTCCCTGGTATGCCCACATTCTTCAAATTCCAAATAACACATCTGACAAAGCTAAGGACAGAGCCACAGATGACATATGAAATGTTTACAGCATTAGTGCATTTTAATTTATTCCCCACTGCCATCCTAAATGGTAAGAACACTAAATTTTGATTCAGAATTTCAGAATGACACAGTGCATCCGTGCTTTGCATTCTGCTTTGCAGGCTGCACAACGTCACCAGAAAACATCCAGACAGGAAGACAAAGTCAGACTGTTGTTGTCCTGACCTGTGGTGTTGAAACCAAACAGCAGGGGACAGGACACGGCGAAGGCCAGGACCCACACAATAGCAATCATGACAAAGACTCGTTTTCTGGAACGATGAGTGGTGTTGTACAAGACGGGCATCACTACTGCTGTATACCTGCAGACACACACAAGGATTAGAGTTTGCCCAGCTTTGCAGAAATGTTTGAAGAGAGAGGACAGAGGTGGTGACATTTGAATGAAGGAAAAAACGCTGATACAGTACTGCAAAAGGGAATAATTAAAGGGTGAAAAAGAGTGTTGGGCTTTGGGGATGCCAAGACATGCAATGCTGAAAGAAAGTGGATGATATAAAGACCAACAATGGGAAGGCAGACCAGGCACTATTATTTAGAAACAAATGGGTATTCAGCGATAACTCTAGTGCGGCTTTGATTTAAGAGTTAATCAGCACACTATATGCCAAGAGGGTATAATGAGCCTGGAAAAACAGCTCCAGCAGTAGCCCAAAAGAAGCCGCAATTATGCTGGAACCCAACCCAAAATAGACGCGATGTAATGTTGTTTAGAGCCAGATAACTGCCACGATTGTTTATCCTCATCAGGCTAATTACTCTTGTTCTTCTCTGGGCAAAATGCAGAATGAAACCCGGAGCCAAACAGGCACAGACGTCCACTAAAAATATTCTTCCCACGCTGTTTCCCTTTGTCTTTACCCTCCTGCCACGGGGCTGGGGTTAGAATAAAAGCAGAGATTAAACACACATGCACACACACACACACACACACAACATCAAAAAGGTTGAGTGATAAAATATTGTTTATTGATCAAGTGCTGCTTTAAATTACGCCTTTAGTTTCATCAGCTCTGGGCCACCACTCAAAACATGACTTTCGCTGTGGGTACTTTCATAGGGACAATTCACCTTGACGTTTCACTCCAGGACTTTGGTTATGGCGTATTTATGCTGCTTCTGAAGAGCCGTTTAACAGGTGACAAATCCTCTGTTTTCAAAGAGATCATTGAGATAAACTTACAGCACTGCTGCACAGGTAAAGCAGGTCTCAATGACACACAATGTCCCAGGGGCTTTGCATTAATTTAGAAGTGCATGAACATCTGATGCCGTAGAAGCGCTGTTGACTTCTATATTAAGAGCCGTGTTCAGAACAACTTCATTGCTCAGGTGCAAATTATGCATCTTTCAGAAGAACAAACAGCCAAAAGATATGAAGTGTTCAAAAATAACTAATTATCTAATAGTATTTTAATTGTGAAGACAGCCCCATAAAGTACTTCACCAGCTCATTCAGAAACATTCAGCTGGATTCATATAAGTTATGTTAGGAGGCTTTTACACTGTACAATCACAGCCATGTTAACCTGTTTAGAGGCCCTGGAATTTGGGCCACAACCCGTTTTTGGCCTCAGATCTCCATGGCATTGCTGTTGTGCCATGTTGCCTCATTAACCCGGATCCTCATTGTGGCTTTTGCTGTTTATTAATTAATGTTTAATTATTTTTTGGCCACTTCTGACAGAGGACATTTGGTGAGCACAGCATTTACGTAGCACTTTTTGCCATTGTCCTGGGTCTTGGACCCAGGGTTTTGAATTTTCTGGAGTTTTTATATTTTGTGGATTCTGTTGGTTTTCCATTGCTCTTTTGCATTTAGTCTTAAGTTAATGTTTGAGTGTTATTCTTGTTTCTTTTGAAATCTGGTTAGTGGTTGTTGATCAGTGCATTCTGAAGTTTAATATTCTTGCTTATTTTTAGGTACTGTTTGGTTGCGTCGCGGCTTCTTGGTTCTTAGCTTTGTTTAGGTTTGATTTTCATTTATTTACCAGATTCTGTGCCCTCAGTTGCTCTTGTGTGTTAGTTAGTTACTGTTTGTACTTAAAGAGTTTATTAGTTCCTGCCTCCAGCGTGTTCATTTGTGTCCTTTCACTTTACACTTTGTGACACTTTTTATGTACACTTGGTGAAATTCTTTGCAAGGCTGGTGTTTATATCTTTCTTTAGGTGTTAATGTACTAATGACTGCAGTGAGTGTCTTCAAAATTGTGAACAAAATCAGTACCAAAATTAATTTGGATGTCGAAATTTTAAAAACAGAAACTGAATCTAGAGGTCTTAAAACACATTATTAGTACTGCTGTGATAGCACATTACAAATTCTAATTAATCATATTGCATTACTAATCATGTGCCGAGGACAAATATGGAACCGTGATCTACAACTTTTGAGGGTTGGAGATAAACACAGCTTTTAATTTTGTTTAGCAAAATAAAAATAACGTAATGTAATGTGTGTAAAGTGCAAGATCTTGTAATTTACTCCTTATAACCTCCAGTAAAGGGGTATGCAAATGGTTCCGTTGTTTTGCTTTTTTATTTTACTAGATTTGCATTAACATTTTGGGACCCGGCCCAACTTAGAAGTGATTCATTGGAAGAGGTCTCTACCACTGTGAGGTAGAGACATTTCACATTATATTTTCACAAATACTTATTATATTGATATAATAAAAATCAGCATACATCATTTTGATGTATCTTTGGCTCTCTAGTGCCAGAGATCCTTCGGGGTCCGGGGACTCAGTTCATGCACGGTAGAGCGATGGAGTTTTCAGCTGTGGTGGAGGTATGCCGTCTTGGACTGCTCTTGTTAAGAAGAAGCTTGCTGATATGTGGGCACAAGCCTGATTTAATATTACTTTATTATTTTGCGGGGCGGCTCTAGGTTCAAATCTGCTGGTTTGCTGGGGGTCTTTCTCTGTGGAGTTTGCATGCTCATCCTGTGCCTGTGTGGGTTTTCTCCAGATGCTTACTCCTAACATCCAAAGACATGTATTTCAGGTTAACTGGTAATTAATTGGTAATGAATAACACATTAATGGTAATAACAATATGTTATGACCTCAAAGGTGATTATTAGATAACAATGCAGAATAGCCTTGTTTGTTATTGCAGCTAATTACATATTTGAAATAATGCCACCAAAAACCAAGAGTTGCTCAGTGAAACTGGAACTTATGAAACATTTACTGTCATGCAAACTCATTAAAGTGCTCATCTTTCCCTGCAGTCGTACTTGCTGCAGAGAAAGGCAAACACTCTTCTCCATACAGGCTGTGCAAATATATCCCCTCAAGAGTTCTTATGTATCACTGTATTTATTCTGTGCAGTTGAACCCTTGATGCCTGTGGGGTTCCAAGTTCAAAGACCCAAGTGAAATATTAAATATTAACTTTGATACAAGAACAAAAACGAACCAAATAATGATGTAAACACCAGATACTATAGGAGAGATTCAAGGTTCTCATGCATGACAATTTCCTGTGCAATGGCACAAACGTCTGCACAGCAATTAACCAAAACCCTAAAAACGCCCACGTGCACATGCTCATTCCTGTCACTTTCTCACTGTCTCTCATTTTGTCTCACACACACCGTGAGATATACACACAGCCACACAACTATCAAGAAGATACGAGCAAGATGGGAAAATTTTTTAATCCGTCGGTGAGCTTTGAAATGCCTATGTGGTGAAGGAAAGGAAAGGCTTGCAATAAAAAAAACTAACAGAAATGACATTTATACCGGAGATGTCATGGCAACTTCTGTAGTCACACATAATAACTGCAGCAAAAAGGTAAACACACACTCACACTCACCTGTCAATGCTGATGGCACACAGGTTGAGAATACTGGCGGTGCACATCATCACATCCAGCGTGACAAAGATGTTACAGTAGAGCCGGCTGAAAAGCCAGGCTCCGCCGACCACCTGCAAAGGACAGGCAGGCAGATTAACAACAGTCACGTTTCTCCTCCTTTTCTTCCCCTTCTTCACAGTGAAGTGTGAAGTGAAGCACAGTTGACAGAGAGGCGAATGAGAAGGGAAAAATGTACACAGAAGAACCGCTTTGACCCCAATTACACAAAGAAAAACAAGTCCAAGCTGCGAGCATTAGTCACACAAGAACCCAGATGAACTACAGGGGTATCACTTTGGTTTATTAATGTGTGTTTATGTTATGATATAGTGTTTCAGAATAGTAGTGAGGTGCTCTGAAGTAGTCAAGTACAAAAGTCCTGTTATTCTGGTGCCATGATGAGTGGCATAAAAATAAGCCAAAGAAGGGTATCTGTCTAAATGCAGGGTTTAATTATACTGAAGGTGTTTGTCAGACATTTTTTCACAAAGGGCATAAGCCTCCAGTTAACACACCAATACCCCCACCTCCTCCCCCCTGCAGAGTCTTACTCGAGTCGACAGGCTTTCACTTAGGCTCCATAATACCTGGTAATAACTGTCTGACAGAGATAAATGGGATCCAAGTAGCATTGCCTCACTACTGAATCTCTCAAATCCAGCATGTGAATATACACCTACCTATGCAGAGAGGCAGGAGGCACACATGGAAATACACACACACACACACACACACACACACACACACGTATGTAAACAGACAGAATTTGCTTTTTTACACCTGGGAAGTCACATGTACCGATAGACAAAAAACATGAATAAGCATGTTTTTTTAAGCATACTAACTCAGAAAAATTTCACACACCTACCTAACCTAACATCGTCATAACCTTTGCCCATATGTGGAAATCCTAATCTCACCCCGAAGAGGCATTCTACCAGCTTTACACACAAAAATCTGCATAAAGTCTTCTCTCAGAAAATTATCTAATGATGACGACACGATGCCATTGTGGTCACGATCACTCCTAGGACAACAAAGTTTAAACACAAAATCCTCCCATAAGCTACGAGCATGGAATTTGAAGAACATGACTGTTTAGCATTGCGCCTCAGTTTTTAAGGATTTACTGTGTTCACATGAGATATCATTGCCTGGAAATCAATGTTTTCTGCAGTCATTGCTGGAAATACAAAATTATAATGATATTTTTTGTGTCCTATCTGTATAAACAGTACACTAAGATGATCAGCAAAAAACTTTATGCTGTTAATTTTGCATGGAAATGAGATATTGGCATACTAAATCATAATACCTGTCAATTCATGCAAATTGCTGCAGTGTCTCTTTCATCTTAATTTTAAGCCCCAATCTTAACCAAGAACTAACAACTTAAAGAAATAAAGAACCTGGATAATGGATTTGTTTTGGAATGCCATTTCCAGTTTTTAAACTCTTTGTCAGGGCGTTTAACTTCCTAGAATGAATGGCTCTCTATACACAATACATACTATAAATATACACAGCACTGTACACAGAATGAGTGAAACACACATGTGAGTACATCTTTCACATTTTGTGCACAGTATGGTAACAGGATGGAAGGGGATAGTAGTGGTGCGTTATCCTGCTGGAAGCAGCCACTAGAAGGTGGTGTCACTGTGGTCATAAAGGGATGGAGAATACTCAGGTAGGCTGTGGTATTTAAGCGACGCTCAGTTGGTACTAAGGGGCCCAAAGTATGCCAAGAAAATATCCCCCACACCATTACACCAGCAGCAGCCTCAAACATTGACACAAGGCAGGATGGATCCATGATCCATTTGATCCTTACAATCCAACTGCTGCAACAGAAACTGAGAATAGCGAGATCAGGCAATGTTTTTCCAACTATTGTCCAGTTTTGATGATCCCACTTGAACTATAGTTTCAATTTTCTGTTTGTAGCTGACAGGAGTGGCACCTGGTGTGGTCTTCTGCTGTCGTAGCCCATCTGCTTCAAGGTTCAACGTGCTGTGCAGAGATGCTCTTCTGCGTGATTTGCTTGTTGCGAGAGGCTATTTGAATTACTGTTGTCTTCCTATCAGCTCAAAGCAATTTGGCCATTCTCCTTTGACCTCTGACAAGGCATCAACAAGGCATTTTTGCCCAGAGAACTGCCGCTCACTGGACATTTTCTCTTTTTCAGAACATTCTCTGCAAACCCTAGAGATGGTTGTGTGGAAAAATCCCAGTAGATTAGCAATTTGAAAATCTGAAACAACCAACAACACTGCTGCTTAAAAAGTCACTCAAATCACCTTTCTTCCCCATTCAGATGCTCACTTTGAATTTCAGCAGGTCATCTTGACCATGTCAACATGCCTAGATGCATTGATGTGCGGCCATGTGATTGGCTGAGTGTGAGTGCGATTAGTGGGTAAGTTTAAAAGTTGTGTTTTGTATTGATTAATGATACACAAACCAAATTACCAGCAAATAATGCAAAGATTGAAAATTGCAGTGGTATGCAAGTCACAGTGAAGAAAGAAGCAATTTGTCGAAATTGACTTTGAAAAAAACAAAACAAAACAAACAAGCAACCTAAAAGTGCCTGTTTTGTTCCACCTAATGTCTTGCAGTGGACACAAATGATTGAAATTTGAAAAGAACATAGGGCAGGCTTGTAAAGTATTGTATGGTGGTATACAGATTAATCATAAGAGACTTGGTGTGCAAAATAATGCAGAAACAGGTGTATATTCATATAAATGACACCTGACTACCCTAAAAAGAGAATATAACCTCCACTCTACAATTGGAGCCTTTTCTGTACAGTCACGTTTTACATTTGCTGAGGCTGAGCGTCATCCTTTGGGATAAAGTGTGAAAAGTGAGTGCTCAGTCATCACTGCCATTGCACCCACTTTGCTCAAGTACAAGTCATAGATCAGCTGCTCCATTCAGGGATGATATGACTTGCTCAAGGGCACATGATTGGCTCCTGCTGAGAGCAGGAAAAGCAATACTCACGGTCCTTTCTTGAAGAGACACACCTGCAGAAACTCGTCAGCATCCCTCTAGTTACAACAGGTTAATCCCCAAACCTTCAGATTACATTCCACAAGGCAGTGATGCTCACAGCCTTGGGAGCTAAAGGTCTTCACCTTTGATACTGAACTAATAAATTTCTTCCCAGGCTTTTTAAGATATTACTTTAAAATTTGTAGTAAATTAATGAATGTTGGACTTTTGTGTTACACTATCTTTTAATGACCAAGTCTTTAGCGGTTTGTAAGCTCCCCTTTGAATCAGAAATGAAGAGATACTGCTCAAATAGTAATAAAAAAAGTAGCACATATACATACAGCACGACTGCTCACTAGGAAGTTAAACTCATGACCGAATCCTGCCGAGGTTCACGGCTGCCTAAATTTACCTTTCAGAGGATGTAATCATCTTTAATTTGTAAACTTCTGCTCACTGAGTGTGTAATTACTTTTTTTTGGCATTGGTCTGCTGTTGAATCCTCTGCACTGCAGGAGAAAAAGCACTTTCTGCTGACACTGAGCAAAATTTGGGCATGAAAGGTTGGCTGCTTATTAAACATAACTGGACTTCAGGACTCGTGTTGGCAAACACCTGCCCTACAGCAACACACCGTCCCTCTGAGCTTCAAGGAGGTTATTCTTTACCCATGTACATGCCTGCATAGAGGCAGGTCATATATGCCTTAAGACGTCATAGAGCTGCCAAACAGCAAGCATCACAAGGGAAACTAACAATTAGTAGGCAAACTATATCACACTAATGAGTCCATTTTTAAAAATGCAATTTATTTGCAAAGAACAAATAGAAATGAGCAGAAACTATGAAAAGCTTTTTACTCTGAAGGTTTGATACGAATGAAATTCACAGATTTGCAGCCTCTTTATCATTTGAAGCTCAGCCAATTACGCAGCAGGTGACGTCCTTATTTAATATTCAATATGTCCTTAAGCAATTATGTATAATCTACATGAATACTGAATCACTATCTAAAATACTTCCATCATCATTACTGTCTTCATATCACCCACACAGCTGTCACCATGTAATAAGCTCTAAATGACCCCCTCATCCCTTTCCTCTTTGATTTTAGCCTCTTTTTTTTTTTTGCATCTCCCACACAACTTTCCTCTGTTGTCATCTCCAGTGTCAACTCCTCATTCACTCCCAAATAGCCTCCTAATATTTATTTCATCCCTTCCACGGCCTCCTTTATGTTTCTGATACCCCCCTCCCCACCCCCACCCTAAGAGCTCTCCATGATTGATTTCCTGTTAGGGGGTACTTCTGCAGCTGTTGGTGGAAATATTGTAGGGTACTAATTATCAACAATTAATAAAAACAAACATCTACAAGCAAGCAAACACGCAATTAGGATTAAAAATGGATGTAATCCAGATAGAAATGCAAACTAGTTAGTTAGCAAGAGAAAAGAAAAGACAAAACAGTATTAGCTGAGTGGATTAAATAGCTGCCTAAAATGAATGGGTCAGTGGTTGAAATAGTTAGCTAGACAGAGGTTTTGATGTGCTATCAAAAATGGTGGGAACTTTGCCTTTAACATGTTAGGTGATTTAAATTTGGCCGCATTCCCCTTTAAGGGCAGCTCTTTGTAAAACTCTTCTGATATGAGGAAAGTTCAGTTGCTCCCCGGAAGTCCTGCTGTGGGTACTTGCACGTGCAGATTTGAGATTTCACTGCAGAGCTCAAACTTGAAAGCAAACACTAAAATTAACTATCAGCTTCTGTTTAAATCTGACCCAAGCTTTATGTTGAACATCATCACTGGTTATTAGTGCAATAGCCTTGAGATCAAACAGTATATTTTTGTGGAAGCCCCTGCAGGGTCAATACTTGAAGACGTTGCCTCAGAATTTGTCCAGTAAGTTGGCCCATCAATGCAAAGTTCTCCTATAACGTCTTAGAGCAACTGACGGGAGAATGTTGGGCACAAAATGACCTGAAATGTTCTTGCCAAATTTGACTCGCTGCAACTTTGTGATTTTCTGTGGAATTCAAGTTAAAGGGTTGATGTGTGTACACGGTGGACAAGAATAAGGGTAGTGCTGGAAGTAGTGTTGTGCTTCATGAGAAGATGACTTCAAAGGGGAAAAGAGGCAAATGAAAATGAGGTGTAGATTTTTTTTCCTTTTTGTGGGTGTAGTTCCACCTCATGATGGATAACGTTTAGTTCAGCTTCTGCTACTTTGGCAGCAGGAATGCAGCTACCACCAAACCAATGTCAAAACTGACAGCTCAACCAATTTTTTTTTTTAAATATTCATATACACAGATGTTTTTAAGTCATGTAATTACATAGAATTTTAAAAACTCGATTGAAAAGAACATGTATGGGACACGAAGAGATGTAGGGTCAAAACCAGAAAGGTCCGGTCCTGTAATCCTCCTGTACTCTCCTGCTGCAACTTTGGAAACAAACACTCACCTCCAGGTACACGGCCCACGGCATTACCAGGGAGGCCACGAGCAGGTCGGACACAGCCAGGCTCACCACCAGGTAGTTGGTGGTCGTCTGGAGGGAACGCTCCCTCAGCACAGCCAGACACACCAACACATTCCCAAACACAATGGCTAGGATGAGCAGGGAGTACAGCATGGCATAGTAGTTGCGCTCCTCGTCCTGCCATGGCGCCTCCGAGCTTTCATTCCTCTCACCCCATCCGAGGCGCTCTGACTCGTTCCAGAGCCGCTCTGAGCTGCTAAACATCGCCATTGAGACGTCCCGGTGACATGGGAGGTGAGATGTTTGGCAGACCTACCCAAAGAAAAGAGCATATGTATAATCACATAATAACCATCTCTTTCTCTTTGGATTCCCACACTTTAGCCATTAGGTGAATTTTCCCATGTAAAGGCCTGCTGGGAAACACATCCTGACTCCCAACAGTAGTCAGACGTGCTGATAAATGAAATGTAAGGAAATAAATCTCAGCAGTAACACTCTCTGCTGAGCATTACTGCTGTTTGCTTGCACGGGAGTTTTATTTTTCCTGCTGAATGAAAAATGGGGGCAGGTATTGACATCTCTTCACAATATGGTTCCGTGGCGCCTATAGAGACAATCATCTCCATAAAGACTCAGCAGAAAATGTATGCTTCAACCGTGCAATGCAGTTATGATTGTTCCAGTCAGCCTTTCAAATGTACCACAGTCCTCCCTGCAAATGGCATCTAACGCAACTAATAGGAACAGGAGATACAAAGCAGAGATACTAACTTTAATTAGGGCCTGGAAGAGTAGCTTTAAGCAATGTCAGGAAGGTTAGCTCATCGGGGACGGGTAATAAGTCTGTGCTGCCACACTGAGAGGTCTGGTTGGCTCTGCCCCTTGCACTCAGCCCTTCCTCTCATTTATCACCAAACCTCCCTATCTGGCCTGAGTCCAGATATCAGCACTGTGGTAATACTCACACCTGTGTCTAGATGGTAAACATACTGATCCATCTAATCCCCCCCCCTTCTTTCAGTGACAGAAACAGGCAGAAAGACACAGAAAATCAGATCCTTTTTAGAACTGGCTCAGACCCAGGAGGCTTTTTAAAGATTTTCTCAGTCTATAATGCTACCAAGCTCCTCAATGGCTCCTGTATCATATTATTGCCCACAAGAGAACTTGAAGAAGCAGAGAAAAGCCAGGCACCAATACCGATCACCTTGAAGTCTCCTCAGGGGAGTGCAGCAGTGAGTTTATCACAGAATTAGGTGTGGCAGGTTGCAGGGATGCCAATCAAAAAAAAGATATTTCAGGAAAACCGCATCTATGCACACACACACACACACACACACACACAAGCCCCTAGACACAGACATTTTTACTCTGAATAGGAGCACAAGGTCACATACTGCTCCACTGAAAGGTTTGTTCATACTTGTAGAACAAGTGCTAATTAGACCTGATTGCCCCATGCACTCTTTTGTTTAGCGACCTCCCTTTAATGTTAACCACTTATTCTGCTCTCTTAATGCCACCGTTCAACACTCTGACCGCTTACAAGTGTCTGTGAAGTAGGCATGTAACAGACCCTTCAATGCACATGCATGCTCGCATACAATCTGACTAAGTCCACATGCCCTGAAGTCACTGGGAAGCCTGCAGTGATGGGGTGATGGTGTTTTGCTGTATATAACTTCAAGCTTGTCATAAAGACAACTAATGTTATCACAATAATAAACTGCGCATGAATTAACAGGACGGTTGCTGTCACAGGAGACCTAGTTGACATCTGATTGATTTTGTTCCCAATGTATTATTTGTAATCTATTATAAATAACTGCTAAGTGATCTTAATGTGCGATAGACAAACATAGCAGAATTCAATTAAACCCTATAATTGGAGTGCCTTATCATGCGTCGAAATCACCCTTCATCAAAGGCTCAGGTCACTTGGAGTCCAGTAACGCACAGGAATAACCTAATTAGGCCAAAATGATTTTTACCACATGATCAATTATCACAGTAAATGCGCAATTAAACAGTTAGACGAAGCAGCGGGTAATGATTTAGCAGTCACAAACACTGGAGAGACAACACATTAAACATTTCAGCAGCACACTTAATAATGCATTGGTGCTTTAAAATAATAACCTCAACAAAAAGTACGCACGCATACCTGTTAGTGTTTTCTAGTGAAGAATTCATTAGATGCCATCGAGGAAAAGCAATCATCCGTGCCGAGTTAAAAGTTGCCCGTTCGATGAGTCCAGCGCTTCGATGAGAGCGGGAGGAGCCGGGGAGCGCTCGGTGCCATTGCGCACGGGCGAATGTGGATGTGGAAAGCTCACAGATGAAGCGCCAACCTCGCTCGCTCTCTTCGTTTCCCCCACTAATCCTCGGTGGCTCTCTGAGGCACGCGTTGAGCTTTCCACGCGTGTGATTCTGCGGCCACACCGGAGTTGCGCACGTGTGTTGTGGATACATCAGGTGTGCTTAGTGGTGCTTGGCAAATGAGGCTCGTCAATTATTACGAGGGGGGACATGTTTTCATTTTAGAGTAAAACGACTGACAGTCAGTGTTACGATAGAAGTTTTTGTATCTCCATGCAGTGAGTTAAAATGCCCTCCCTCATCAGTCTGACCCTGACACAGTCTCACAGTCTGGATCGTGCTTTGCTGGAAGTGACTGGAATAAAAAATAGCCTAATGGTGCCCTCATAAAACAGCCATATGAAATCCTGTGAGACATTAGGCCAACCTGGGGGCTTAAAAACATGTGTAGACCATCACGCCATTATCTTTATGGGTCTTATGGGTCCTTTTATGACCCTGCATGAGAAATGCGAAAAGAAAAAAAAAAACTCTTTGTAGATAAAGAATACCTGGAGCTTGTGCCTTATAGCTCTCTGCTTCCAGCCAGCGCTGGTAGAGAGCATTTTAAAAAGCGGCGAGCAGCAGGAAGTTAATAGCCTGTCCTATGTAACTGCAGCCGCTGACATACAATCCCTAACTGATCATTTTTCACCCTGAACCACCTGTCAGTTTGTGTTTTAACTCATGCAAAATTGCCTAAATGTCCTTGGTGCCCATTGGAAATCTGACCCATCTTTATTTTCAAATATATCTTCTGTGGGACAGAGTTATGGAGACTCCTAATATTTGCTGCGGCTGACGTGTTTGAAACTTGATGAAATTTAATGTTGTGCGACATCCACAACACATGATGCATTTCGACTTTGGATGATATTCACCTACACAGCGATCCGCACACTCACTCAAAACCATGCAGCCTTCTTTAAATTCAGATTTCCTTTTGCACTCTTGGTATATTATGTTCATTTAGGATGCCAAGTCCATTCTCTCCGGTAGGAGTGGGAGCTTCTGGAAAGGCTGTTGTCTCACGGAGAGATATGAAAATGTATAAATAAATAAAGTCATCCAAAGTAATCACTTAAGATGTATACTCAATTCCCTCCATACAGAGGCCATAAACACATAGACACAACATCAGCTCCTTCACCTCTCTCTCTCTCTCTCTCTCTCTCTCTCTCTCTCTCTCTCTCTCTCTCACACACACACACACACACACACACACACACACGACACACACACACACACACACACACACACACCTGCTGTATTGATGCTATGCAAATAGCCCTGATCAGAAAGGGATGGGAAGGTGAGGAATGAAGCGGGATCTGCTTTCCCTTTGAATGAGGGCTGCACAGACCTTGGGCAGATCGAGCTCCTGACAGTCGCTCACAGAGCTCTTACTCACAGGATGTATATCAGTCCAGATTATTACCACTGTGAAGGTCAGCCCTTAGAGGGCATCGGTACAGTAATAATAAGAACAGTGTTGGAGAGAGAAGGAAATAAACACTTTCAGAGCTGGCTGAAAATTTGCTGCCATCTGCTGGTCCAAAGCTTGAACTGCCTTTATTCCATTGAAATAATGCAGTGAATGTGTGGCTACACTTACACCGGAAACACGACAAAATAAAGTATACTCAGCAGCAGACGTATTAGGAGATATATTAAATGGAAATGACACAAATAACTAAACAAATGTTAACAGCCTCCGGATTGCTTATTGCTTTTCCTTTTTACTGCATTTTAAGTTCCATTGTAAACTGTTAACTGTGAAGTTAAACACCTGTTATAATAAAACAGAACCACACTCACTGGCCACTTCATTACTTATACACTGTGGTCATAAAAGGTTGGATACAGTCAGCAACAATACTCAGATAGGCTCTGGTGTTAAAACAATGATCAGTTGGTACTAAGAGGCTCAAAGTGTGCCACAAGCAGCCTGAAACACTGATACAAGGCGAGCCATGCTTTCATGTTGCTTTTCCTGTTCTTGGCTGACAGGAGTGGCACCCGGTGTGGTCTTCTGCTGCCATACCAGACTCTGTTCAAAGATGCTCTTTTGCAGATTTTGGTTATACCAGCTTGAAAAAGTCTGGCCAGATCAGTGCTGCTCACTGGATATTTTCTTTATTTTGGACCATTTCTGCAAAGTCTAGTGATGGCTGTGCAGGAAAATTCCAGTAGATATAATAGGACAAAACAGTTAAGCATGTTAGGTGAACTGCAAGGATTAATATGTGCAAATTTCAGTGTACAAATAAGCCAAAAATAAAATTTGGGAAAGACATAAAACTAATATGTGAAAATTACAGACTGCAAAAAAACTCACTATAAACTTGATGTCCTGGCAAAACAGCCACATGCTCATTAAAACAATGTTTCAGGCCAATGAAACTCACTCACTACTTATCACGTTAATCAGCTTTACTCCTTTTTAAAAAACTTATGTTCTGCTTACCAGTTTTATCTTTGCTTTTTGTTCCCATGTAAATATCTATGTGGTAAAAATAAAAAAATAATAATCATAAAATGGACAGATAATTACTATAAAAGCAACATAGGTATTTATTTTAATATATAACTGTAAACACTATCCAGCCCTAAGTATAAGCTTTATCAAAAAGGAACCCTTTAACTGAACCTGTTGAAGATGCCTTTTCATCCTGAAATCTTGATATGAAGTTGTCATGGTCCAGGGTCCTTTTGACCCTGGGTGTTTTGTTTTTGCTTTGTCTGTTCTGGGTTTCTTTTGTTGTGGGGTTTGGTCATGTTTTGATTTTTTTTAAATCCTTGTGTTCTGTGTCAAGTCTGTGTCTTTGTTCCCTTGTCCCACTTCCTGTCTTATTTTGGTAGTGTCTTGTTTCTTGTGCAGGGTGTTTAGTTTTGCTTCCCCTTGTCTCCTCAGCCTCATTGTGTTCAGCTGTGCTCCCTGCTGTTCCCTCATTATTCCCTGGTGTATTTAAGTCCTGTGTGTCCTTTGCTTGTTGTAGTGTTGTAGTCATGTTGAAGAGCTTGTGTGTACCTGTCTAGCCTTGCTTTGTTTTTTGGATTTCACTCTATGTTTGGCTCCCAAGAGGTTTTTGGTTTTTGTTCTACTCAACACCTTTTAGTTATGTCTGTCTCTGGAGTCCTGCAACTGGGTCCATCCCTCCATGTCACATGGCCCACCATGACAGACGTCAAACTCGTGTTGACTAATTCAGTAAATTTAAATAATTAACAATAAACTTTATTTTACTCTGATTTTCCCGAGTGGAAGCCCCTAAATATGACCATGCAAGCCATGCTCAATTGGACTAATCTGAATAAAAGGATTTTTTGATGCTGGTAGATGAGTTTTCGCATCTGTTTGGATGTCCCAACATTTCTGCAGTTTACAGTATTATAGTAATATCATCAGAGGATTGTCTGTGATCAGGTGGCGGGGGAAGATGCTGGACAGACCTGGCGCAACTAAACATGTTGTGAGCGTGCTCTGGGAACACCTGGCAGCTAGCCCCAGTCTGCGAGATTTTCACTGTGTAACCCCCGAACCAAATGGTGGTCACTGGAGGTGAAGGGAGCCATCAAGTTGAAAAAGTCTTATCAGGCTTGGTTAGCCTGTGGGATTCCGGAGGCAGCTGACAGGTATCGGCAGGCCAAGCGGAACGGGGCTCAGGCAGTGGCTGAAGCAAAAACTTGGGTGTGGGAGGAGTTCTGTGAGGCTATTGAAAAAGACTTTTGGACGGCATCGAAGCAATTCTGGCAAACTGTCAGGTGACTCAGGAGGGGAAAGCGGTGCTCCACTCACATGGTTTATAGTGCGGGTGGAGTGCTGCTGACTTCAACTGAGGCTATAGTCAGGCGGTGGAAGGAATACTTCAAAGCCCTCCTGAATCCCACTGACATGCTTTTTGTAGTGGAAGCGGAGTCTGGGGACGAGGAGGATGACTCGCCCATCACTGGGAGTGAGGTCAGTGAGGTGGTTAAACAACTCTTTGGTGGCAGGGCCCCTGGGGTGGACGAGATTCGCCCTGAGTTCCTGAAGGCTCTGGATGTTGTAGGGCTGTCTTGGTTGACATGCCTCTGCAGACCGGGGTGGTGGTCCTCATCTTTAAGAAGGGAGACCACACGGTGTGCTCCAAATTTTGGGGAATCACACTCCTCAGCCTCCCCGGTAAGGTCTATGCCAGGGTGCTGGAAAGGAGGGTCCACCCGTTAGTCGAACCTCGGCTCCAAGAGGAACAATGCGGTTTTCATCCTGGTCACGGAATGCTGGACCAACTCTTTATCCTCTCGAGGATATTTGAGTGTGTGTAGGAGTTTGCCCAACCAGTCTACATATGCTCTGTGAACTTGGAGAAGGCATTCAACTGCATCCCTCAGGGTATCCTGTGGAAGGTCCGGCGGGAGTATGAGGTGTCTGGCCCGTTGTTGCGGGCCATTCAGTCCCTGTACAACTACAGTGAGAGCTTGGTCCATATAGCCGGCAATAAGTCGGACTTGTTTCCTGTGGGTGTTGGACTCTGCCAGGGCTGCCCTTTATCGCCGATTCTGTTCATAATTTTTATGGACAGCATTTCTAGGCGTAGCCAGGTGGAGGAAGGCTTCCACCTTGGTGGCCTCAGAATCTCGTCTGTGCTCTTTGCGGATGTAGCGGTCCTGTTGGCTTTATTGGGTGGTGGCCTCCAGCTCGCAGTGGAACAGTTCATTGAAAACACAGAAGCCCTCTTCAAGAAACGCAAAAAAGTGTCTGTATTTTCTGAGATGACTGAGGTATTGTAACATTTGCTGGACAGTAGTCAGGATGTTTTACGAGTCTGTGGTGGCCTCTGTGTTGTGGGGTGCAGCAGACTTTGGGCAGCAGATAACAACAGACTCAATAAACTGATCCACAAGGCCAGTAACATTGTGGGTGTGGGGCTTGACTGGAAAGGAGATGCTGTCCAAGTTACAGTTAGTATCGGAGAAATCCTTCACAGCCTCTCCATCTCATGCTGGACAGCCACAGGAGCATGTTCATGAAGACTCACTCAACCAGGATGCACCACAAAACGCCACATGAAATTGCTATCTCTGGCCATCAAACTTCGTAACTCCTCTTCATGACACCTGGACTATTTTCACTTGTAATATCTATATTGTACATAGTATCGTTTTAACTTTATAATTTTGAATTTTAACTTAACACAGCACTTTGGAGGCTGTTTTGTTTATTTTTATACAGTATAGAGTTTACATTTTCTGTGTGTCATGGCTCAGTTAGCAGGTGGACTCAATCGCGGAACTCGTGACTAAAAGTTCAAAAGGTTTATTTACAATCAGGATAATCAACAATTGCACAATGTGAGTCTCCTGACGACGAAATGTAAATCGACAAAAGGGCCAGCCCATACACATCAGCAGTTCTCTCTCACACACAGGCAGGGTCCAAGTCCACAAAACAGGTTCACCCAAAACAAACATCACATTCTCTCTTCACTCTCAGCTCCTCTCTCTGGGGATGCCAGAGAAATCTGCACAGGATGTTTTTGCCTAAAGCGCCTCAAACAGATACAATAAAGAGCCAAAGTCACTGACGTGGGCATCACAACAATCAACTGAAGGTTGCACCTCTTTTTAAATAGCAGCCAAATGAGCTGATGGGCACACAGGTGTCGTCATCAGCTCCAGGTGTGCTGAGCAGGAGAGCGGGAACCCAGGACTACGCGCCTACTGAAACACAAAGGTGTGGTCTTCATACGCACACATACACACAGAGGCAGAGCAGAGAAAGAGAATGCGACAAGAACTGAGACAGAAAGAATACACCAGCCTGGCTGGCTGGCAGACCATGATGTCTATAACTATTTCCCCCTGGGATTAATAGACTACTCTGATTCTGATTATGTCTTTGTTTTTCCTCTGCTAAGGAAATGTCTGCATTTTCTTCAGCATTCTGGAGATAAATGGAAGCTTCTTTGTGGTTCTGAAAAACTGAGCAGCAAAGTCTCTTTGCAGAAATTACGACCTGATAACTTAACCAAAAAACAAACCAACAAACAAACACTTAAGATAACAGGGTTATCAGGGATAGGACGTTTTCTGTCCATTAATAATGTCTCAGTCATATTTAGTTTACATGTATTTTTACAGTTCTGAGAAAAATTAACACTGCATCTATCCATATTATCTGATATTACCATGTGTTTGTAAAACCCATGTATTTTTACATAAAATAACATGAACTTAATCAGAAATGTTGTACATAACATTGTAATGAAATTATTAATCATATATTTTAATGGATTTTTTTTAATGGACTATAGATGTAGACAGGCGCATTTTCAATCACCAACACTTAATCATAGGAAAAAAAATATTTTCCCGTCACGTTAGAATCTTTAATAAAACTAACAGTAATAGTTCATGGGTCTAAACCATTCAGTGCTTTATAAACCAGCAGGAATATTTTAAAGTCAAGCTATGGAAAAGTAGTTGTCGAAGGAACGGGGACAGACTCACTGAGACACCTTCAAATCCTGTTGCTATTTATCTTGCTAATCAAGTAAGTCTGGAGACTATTTGCAGAGGGTCTGATGCATCTAGCTACACTCACTGCATGCCTCAGAGGACAGAAGTTCAGTGGCTACTGATACATGAAGGTTTTTTCCTATTAACACAGTATTTTTGGCATGTTAGAGACTTTTTTTCATCTCTGAAAATATAATTCACTGGCCTATGCGTGGAGATGGTTACTTCAAAGAACAATGATCAGTGAGGGCATCATCAGGCACCTCTGCTGTGGAAATATTAAGACTTACAGATGATTAAGTCCAGCATGTGCCCCTAATTATGTGTGAGTGTTGTCACATGCATCCACCATCCATATGTCAACTCTGGCTCAAGTGGAAGTACAAAATTTGGAGGCCACACACAACTTACATGAAAAGTAAATTTAGGGGGAAAAAAAGCAAAAAAGTTAAATATGTCATCAATTCATCAGTAATGTGTGTGTGTAGTGTGTGGATGGGTGTTCCTGTGCTGTATAAATAAATCAAAAGATAAAGGAAACCAAATTAAAATAAACCCAAATGACTGGAAGAGAGACAGAGACTGATTGCTAAGGTCCACTGTATACCCTTAGTTGAAAAATTTTCCAAAATAAGCCGTTGCTCTAATCCAAGTAGCCACCAAAACCTGGAACTGGATACAGAGGGCACATGAAGGTGCAGGATGAGGAGAGAAAAAAACAGCAGAAAGATGGTGCAGAGGGAACGGTGTATGAAGTAAAAGCAGCAGAGGGCAGTATGGAAAGACGTAACACACTTCTGTCATAAGGTTAATCTACCACTAAAATTAAATCTTCTTGGTAATTACATAAGCAGAGCTGAAAAATTTTGTGCTGATCAAAAGAAGCATTAAATTTGATCAGTTTGGGGTCTGGAGCTTCAATTTTGTGGGTTCAGTTGGTCTCAAAATGGATTAAAGACAAATAATTTTCATCTGAAAACTTGTTGGAGAGTTCTTATTAGAAGAATTATTCCAAGTATTCCATGTGCGAAAGTGATAGAAAGCTGAAGATTTGGTAAAACTGGGTTTGCCACGCTTTTTAGAAAACTGTAAATTTGGAATGAGGAAACAGAATGAATTTATTTCTCTAATCAGCAGAATAGTTTTGGTCTATTAGGTAACACACTCTATGACTGACACAGAAGGTGATATTCGTTCTGAAAATGGGCCTCTGTACACATTAAAATCAGTGATTCATAATGAATGTTACTATTAATTATTTGTCCTTAAATTGGCATTAATTAACATAAAAAAGATTTCAATGTATTCAAAAAACTAAGCTTTTTAAAATTCATGTCAAACTTTTGACCCTTTGTGTACATTAGAGTTACAGTGTGTGGTTATTGATTACAGCAGGTGATAGAAGTAAATGCAGTGTCACTTTCCATCCAAAATCTGAAATCATGTCTAAAATTAAAATGAGACATTCTCATCTGATAGTCCTAAGCCTGCTGGAAAATTCTTCTGACTGAACTGACGCAAGATGTTGTGTATATTGCAATTATAGTGTATGGTTATTGATTATAGGAGATGATATAGAAGCATCAGGACAAGGAGTGTTAAAAAGTCGCCTTTCTGCAGAGAAAACGGAGTCAGTCATCCTTGAAATGCTGCCAAGTGTGGCAGCTGACAGGATTGAATGATGCGCTGCCTCTGTGGTGAAGAACAGACATAGGCTTTAAGCAACCATGAGCCACTGATAAGTGTGACAGGTCACAAAGCATGCATATAGTGGACTTGAGCCACTAATAGGAAATAACAAATGAGCACGCAATAAAGTGAACTTGTTAGGGAGAGTTTGCCATCGGCCTTCCAACAGTTCAACTCAACTGTTATCCTATTTAAAAATAAACAATAATGCAAAAGATTACTGTTTTATTGTATGGTTTATTATTTTTTATTTTTTTTACTCAAGTCCTTAAAACATGTACTTGAAACACACAGTGGCTCACTCAACTCTTTAATGAGTGATGTGAATAATTCACTAATTGCACATTATAGAACCCAAATACTGTATTTAATTAGTGAGAGGAAGATTTTTTTTATTTGGCTGAGCTCCCCACCTTGGCACCAGCTTCACATCCTCAAATGAGCTGGAAGGAAGGAAGGAAGGGTTCGAGTCATATAACAAATATTGCAGATGCTATTTGTCTTTTCATTTTTGGAGAGCATAGACTGCTGAAGAAGATGGAAGAAGAATAAAAAGTAGAGAAAAATTTTTTTAAACACTTGCCAAGAAGCACTGAAGCTGTTACTTGGGCAGCGAAACTAGCAAAGACTTGTACTCTTTTTTTCCTTTTCACACTTTTTCATTTCATAGTACTTTGTTTCTGCCCCTGAGCATATTTTCGCTTACTGGCTCAGTTGAAACATGGTCTAGTTTGTGCACAGAGCATTTATGTATAAAGGAAAGGAGCAATATGTCTATATGTCTAATATGGACTGCAGGTGAAACAAGCTGCATTCAAAGAAGAAACAGAGAAAGACCCAGGACAAAGTAGTGAAGAAATTCTCTGATGCAGTAACTAAAGACAAAAAAACTAGGACAACAAAAAGGAACTGATTCCCCAAAACTGGACTCCTGCTTCTGTTAGTTTTCTAATGCAGCCTTCCTTTCATATCTTTCAGTTACTTATTTCACTCTGAAAATGGTAATTAGGGCGAGATCATCGACACACTTGGTATTCAGAGTGATCAAAATAGACTGATTAGATGCTGTTAATTAGGAGATCCACAGATCTTGTGAGTATCCCATCAGAATGAATTACATTTAAAAGAAAGAAGGAAAATAAAAGAAATTCACTGTATCCAGTGATTCACGGAACCTGGGTTTATTTCTCCAAATTCCTTAAAACATCTGCATCTCTTTGGTAATAGTTATGGCAGATAAATCCGCTGACACTGCTTTTAAAGAAAATGATTACACTGGACACTTTGATTGATGTACTAATAAAGTTTTATTCTCGCAAGAAAGAGCAATAGACAATTCAGAGAGAAAACCCAGGGCAGTCCCATTGATCTTGTTTATATGTGATTTCATGTGACCATTACAAGTCCTCACGCGGGTTAGGAAGACATCTTCCAGCATCGTCTTGCACACTGTCTTTCTGTGAATTGTTGTCTTCATTGCTTGGCAGTTCATCATTGTAAAGGTGAAGTTCACACACTGCTGGCTCCTCTAATAAGAATCGTTCTTTCTTCAAGGACGTGTGTGAAGCTGCAATAAAAAACACTCAAAACAAGCCGTTAGTTATCTCAGAGTTTTCCTTATACATTTTTCCATTGGATTCTAACAAGTTACTAAATACAGCCCTCAAATTATTTGATCAACCACCACCCCCAAGTGGTAGAATATTGAATTTAGGTTTACTAATAATTCCCAGGGAAACGATGTGATGGGTGTACAGGAAACCAGAAATAAAGCCTGTGTAGAAAACATCGGCCACAGTTTGTAAATGTGCTGTCTTCTGTCTTACAGATTTATTATATGATAAGTGACTAAACATAACTGTGTGTTAGATCATTGTTTTGCAAAGTAGAAAAATACATTAAATTTTTTAAAATTATTTAGTTAAGTAAAAATTATAACCCTACTGCACAAGGTTTGTCTTTAAAATATATTTAATCTAAAGTAAACATACTCATTACATAGAGTGACGCTTTTCAGAATTCATGTCACCCTTCTGGACACGGCCCTGAGTTGGAGCTGATTGTACTGCAGGCAAGCAACTTCAATCCTGAAGCAACCTAATTTAGTCTCGCTCTGCACGTCACTTTGTTGCTTCAAAGCTGGGCTGACAAAAGCTGCTCCATTGTCCCTGCTGAGCTCACCTGGAATTTCCCACCTTGGGGACGATTTCTTGCAGTAAGTGTTCGGCTGCTGCACCTACATTTTGTTTGCTAGCAGGGAAAACGTATCTGATTTGACAACATGTCAAAAATCGCCAGACAATACGTTTTATCTCCAAGTTCAATGAAATCCATTTGTAGATGATCAAAAGGCATTTCCAGGTATGAATGTGCTGCTTGTGGAGTTTGCGTACCTGTATTGTTAGTTACACAAACACATGGAGCTTCCTCTATGTCGATTTGGCATAATAAGGAAAATAAGAAAAATATAAGGGAAAAAAAAATGTGTGATGATGATGAATGATGGTGAATGATGATGAATTGTCCAATATATACATATACTGGCATGTACATATACACACAGACATGCCTATATTTGAGGAGACATGGTTTGTTACTGGGACCATAGGAGACCTCACTTGTTATGTTAGCCCTTCTGTTTCCACATCTTTTTCTGCTCTGGGGGGAGCCTTGCTCTTGATAGCATATAAATCTGTGTCAGCAGATGAAGTTAGTGTGGTTTTGATGCTAATACTGTGGTCTGGTTTCATATTCTTGCTTACCTAATGCTCGGAAGATAAGAAGGAGGCATGTTGCTACTGAATCCAGGTAGAATGAGAAATATGCCACTTGTCTTTGTCATCCTATGCTCCTGCAATAAAAGGGAGGTCATGTATTCAACCTTTTGATCCACTATCTGCATGAATGGTTTGCCAGGATTTGGCAATCCTAGAGTTGGTGCAGTCTGCAGAGTCAGTTTTAAGTCAGTGAAAGCTTTGTCTGTGTCATCAGTCCACTGGAATCTGTTATCACTGCTCACAGTTGAGCCTCTCGTACAGCATAATGGGGTATCCACTGACAGCAATATGATGTCATGTCAAGAAAATTCACCATTTGTTTCTTTGTTCATGGTTTTGGAATGTGTTGAATTCCTACAATCCTATTTGGAGAGAGGGACTTACTGTCTGACATGATCACGTGTCCCAAATATGCGAGTTTCTCTGAAGCCCATTGTAACTTGTACAGACTCACCTTGTGACCGTTCTCAGTGAGGTATTTCAGCACCGCTTTTGTGTCGGTCTCACGGGCCTGCTTAGGAGAACAGATCATTAAATCATCGACATCTGCAACCCATGACACACGCACTTTTAGTGAGGCTTCTTTTATGTAATCGGAAGTATGTGCGTTGTTGTGCTTCATCAGTTCATCACAAACTGGAAATGCAGAGGTCTGTTGGAGTTTCCACTCATGTCCAATGAATCTGACTTGTATTTAACCATTTATAATATCCTGTTCACTTATGTTATGATCAAGCCATCTTTCCCCAACACAGTCAACGTTACACACAAAATCTGCACCGAACAATTTGACAGGACAGCACGGTGACAACAGAAATGCATGTTTAAAAGATCTATTAAGCATCTTCACTTTATAAATCTTTTGTGTTTTTCATTCATTAGAAAGCATCTCACAGTTTGAATATATCAACCGCTAAGTTTGTGGCATGTGCCAGAAACTCCCGTGTTACAGAGGAGAGCTCAGGCTGACTGATGTGCAGCACTCCAAGGGTCACAGTGACTGTACTGAGCACATCTAATGGGAGAATAAACCAGTCAAAGCATCTTTGCCTACAGGAGTGAACAGTATTTATTGATCTGCAAGAAGGAAAGAGGGTCAGACAGTGGAAGAATCAATGAAGACAAAAGTCACGTTCATCTTGTACTTTTCTCCAGCCCATATTCTTATGAGGAAGAGTAGAGGGCTGCGGTGGACAACTTTGTTATGTGGTGCGAACAAAACCACATCTGTAGCTTGATGTGGCAAAGACTAAGGACCTGGTTGTGGACACAAGGAAGACAAGAACACCTCTGACCCCTATTTCCATCCACAGGCTCTGTGTGGAGACAGTGGAGCATTACAAATACCTCAGTGTTCACACTGGCAATAATCCTTCATAGGCTCTACATCTCATGCTGAACAGCCACAGGAGCACATTCAATAAAAGACTCACTCAACCACAATGCACCACCTGTGGCCATCAGACTTTATAACTCCTCTTCGTGACACCTGGATGAATTTTCACTTGTAATGTCTTGTGACTACAATGACATTGTAAATAGCTTTGTTTTAACTCTGTATTATTTAATTTTAATTTAACATGGCACTTTGGGGACCTTAGTTTTATTTATTTTTTTTTCTAGAGAGTTTACATTTTCTATCATATTTATATTTTTGAGTGTGTGTCTGTAACAAAACAATTTCCCTGTGTGATCAATAAAATATTCTGATTCTGATTATGTCTTTGTTTTAAAACATCTACTAAGGAAATGTTTGCCTGCTCTTCAGTATAATGGAAATCATTGGCAGCGGCTTTGTGGCTCTGAAAAAACTGAGCAGCAATGTCTCTTTGCAGAAATGATGACACAGACTTAAGAGAACTTGGGTTAGCAGGATAGGGCTTTCTTTGCACTCTGCAGCAATCCACTGCCAATGACAAGGTTGTCATCCTTAGCGACTTTAATGGCAGGGTGGGGCATGACTCAGAAATCTGGAAATCAGTACTAGCCAGGCACGGGATGGGCCTGTTGCTGGAGTTCTGGACTGAACAACATCTTGTTGTCACTAACACCATCTGGAAGATCTGGAAGCATGGCGGCTTAAACCTTCATTCCAAGCTCCACCAGTTCTTCACCTGCTGTTGGGAAAGAGGTGACCCTCATGACCTTTGTGATGCAGGCAGGTTGTACAAGAACAAAGGTCAGACTGTTCAAACTACCGTGGGGGTTCACTTTACTTTCCATCACAGGTAAAATCATAGCAAGGATCCTCCTCAACAAATTTTCCTCATCCATTGCCAAGGAAAATCTATCAGAAAGTCAGTGTGGCACCAGAGTAAACAGGGGCATGACTGACATGGTCTCCAACCCTTTCCCATCCTGAACAGCATCTAACAGGGCTGTGTTCTTGCACCAATGCTGTTTTCAAAGGATTCAAGGAATTTTCTGTCCTATAGCTCATACAGACCATTATATGTGAAGGTCTTGAAGAAAGACAATATGGACCTTTTTCAATTTTTACAAACATATATGTACCTGAGACTTTGTTTTTGCTCTAGCTCATGTAGAAAAAGAAAAGTGTTCACACGACTCTGTGCATTCCTGTGAAAAACTAAGCACAGCCCATTATTCATTACTTTGCAGAACCACCATTAGCAGCAATGACTGAGACTACAATTTACACAGAGTTACAAAAATTACAGAATAGAAGATTGGGAAAATGTTGCCTGGTCTGATGAGCCTTTGTTTTCTACTGTGAGATTTGGATGGTAGGGTGAGAATTTAGTGCAAACAAAATAAAATCATGGATCCATCCTGCCTCCTATCA
Source organism: Pterophyllum scalare (assembly GCA_024447675.2). Taxonomy (NCBI): domain Eukaryota; kingdom Metazoa; phylum Chordata; class Actinopteri; order Cichliformes; family Cichlidae; genus Pterophyllum; species Pterophyllum scalare. The sequence continues at coordinate 26,051 of JAMQGT020000831.1, read as the reverse complement.
ACAGTTCAAACTGCTGCTGGTGGTGCAATGGTGTTGGGGATATTTTCTTGGCACACTTTGGGGCCCTTGGTACCAACTAAACTTTGTTCAGATGCCACAAACTTCCTGAGTATTGCTGCTGATCATATCCAGCCTTTTGTGGCCCCAGTGTACCCATCTTCTGATGGCTGCTTTCAGTAGCATAATGTATGGTTATGTTGTAACCTTGAGGAGATGGTGCAGCCTAATATCCCAACCACACAGTGCTTGACTATTTACAAACTATTTACAAATGTACATATTGCCAACCAGGTCAGGGCCCTGCCAGATGTGAAGGCCAAACCTTGGAGGCAGAGGGAGCTGTCAGCCTGCAAGACGCTTGAATGGCAACAAGCTATACTCTGTCAAGACCCGGAAAGGGCACAGAGCAGCCTGGCGCAGAGCTGCCTCCTGGTCTAAGCCACTAGTGGGAAGCGACCGTAGCTCGACTGACTAGGAAAAGTGGAACTCAGAAATAGCCTTAGGCAGAAATGCAGGGTTTGGCCTAAGGATAACCCCTGACCCTTCTGGCAAAAATCTGCAGCAGTTCCCTGTGCACTGACAGAGCAAGCAGCTCACTAAACACAGAAGCTCACACACACTGCACCTAACTGCTAGGTGGAGGTCAAACGATCAGCGATTTCACGCCAGCACAGCTGTTTTATGGTTAGACTGTGGGGTGTGGCTGGTCAAGCTGGAGTGTCTTAAAGAAGTATCCACATGACCTGACTCCTTTACATATGGAATATGTAACAGAGTGGAGAGAGTCTCTCACTTAGAGAACATACCATGTCCCAGAGCTCAAATGATCTCAAACTAGTTTCTTGAACATGGTCAGATTGCAATCCAATAAAGCACCTTTTGGATGTGGAGGAAGGGGGAGATTCACATCATAGATGTGCAGCCAACTGTGTGATGTTACCATGTCAACATGGACCAAAATGTCCAAGGAATGTTTTCAGTACCTTGTTGAATCTATGCCATGAAAAATGAAGGCAAAAGTGTGTTCAAAGCAGTACTAGCAAAGTGTAACTAATGAAATGGCTAGTGATTGCATATCACAGGAATAGCAGATTTATGCAGTTAATGACTATACAAGGTCTGCAAGTCATGTGACAATAAAAATAATGCAATTGGAGAGAGTTCATTTTTATGTAAAACCCTTCTGAATCAAGTCTTTCATGAACCAAGAAAATGGGAAAAATGAGACTCTGTTTTTGTTCTAGCAGTCAGTGTGTGAAAAGCTTCAAATGTTGCAATGTTCTAACTGGGAAACATTTCTACTAAAAGTTTATGCTGCCTTTTTGGCTTATGTCCAAGTGTACAAATGGGTGTGAGGGGCAGCTCTTTCACATTTCCAAAGAAAGGGAGAGTGTGTTTCCCATAAAACACAATGAAAAACATTCTGATTTTTTTTTTCATTTTAAAATTTTTGGTAGTACTTTTGTGTGTGTGCTTTTTAAAATACAAAACATGAGAAGAAAAGAAGCCTTTTACTGGCCTGCTTTTTGCATCAGGCACTGACTTGACATGTTCAGAATGAGACCCTAGTGCAGATCCAGGACACACTAGAGATTACATGTCTTGGCTTGGGAATACCTCCATGTCCCCCTAGGATGAGCTGGAGGAAGTGGTCATGTTGAGGGAGGTTCTGGACTCTTCTGTTTTGTCTGCTTCTGCTGTTTTTTTTCTTCTTCTTCTTTTTTAAAATGCAGTACAGCCACATCCTCTTGCAATTATTTTGTGCCATTACAGCTTCCTTGTATCATGTTTGTGCTTCCTTTATGAGAAATGTTGGTTTTGCTAATTATCCATGATGCAATTCAAATATTTAAATTTAGTTAGCTTGGCTCCAGGTGCTTGTTTACATGTTAAAAAGTCTGTGAAAGATAAGAAGCTCTGGTTGACTGATTTATTGGCAATAACAAAATCTTTGAATCTGAAAAACTGAATTCTGAATCATCTCATTCCCAGGAAGACTTTCATTTTCTTTTTTTTCTTTTTTTTCTGGAATTAAATTTGTTAGGAAGTGCCACCGAAAAGCACAAAGTGTAAGTATCCACTATGGTTGTAAACAATACAAAAACAATTATTTTTATATGGATGCCATTCAATATAGTGTATCTCTCCTATACATTATTCTGTGTTACTGACCACAGAAGCCATTAAAAATTCCTTTTTACTTTGAAAGGTTAACTGCAAAACTACATGTTTGTATATACAAACATGGTTTCTACTAAAGATTTAGTCACTAGCTAATTGTCAAAAAGTGTGTAATTTAAATACTGAAACATATCAAAAACATTTATCCCACCCTTCTGTGTATACGATATGTTTGAAGCTACAGACTACAGCAAGACAACTGAAGTCTGAAGTCCACTTTTATTTAATTGCTTTTTGCTTAGTTTACAGTTCAAATGATAAAATGTGGTAAACACAATAAACACATTAACTGTCTACTATTTCTTTCAGTACCTGACAGAAGCAGAAAGGGGCACACAGACATGCTGCATGGTAGAGCATCTACAGATATCTAATTATGGGTCAGGGTTTTTTTTTTCTTTTAAAGAAAAACAGCAAAATTGGTTATTGCAATGAGCTTCAGATGATGCAACTCTGCTAACCTTCTCCCAGTAATTATCGCATTGCATTGCATTGACATGGAAGACGAGATGACTAGTAATTGATCAGAGTATTTCAACATATCTGACTTAAAAGAACCTTCTGACCTTCTGTGTTTCTTGTTTGTCAGACGGGAAATTCAGGCTATGCACATGTATTGTTGAGGAATAATTTTATTTAAGGTCTTGAATAATCAGGCCCCATCTTATCTTAAAGACCTTATAGTACCGTATCACCCCAATAGAGCACGTCGCTCTCAGACTGCTGGCTTACTTGCGGTTCCTGGGGGATACTTAGGAGTAGAATGGGAGGCAGAGCCTTCAGCTTTCAGGCCCCTCTTCTGAGGAACCAGCTCCCAGTTTGGATTCAGGAGATAGACACCCTCTCTATTTTTAAGATTAGGTTTAAAACTTTCCTTTATGAGCAAACTTATAGTTAGGGCTGGATCAGGTGACCCTGAACCCTCCCTTAGTAATGCTGCTATAGGCCTAGGCTGCTGATGGGTTCCCATAATGCACTGTTTCTTTTTATTTACCTTATTTACTTTATACTTCACTCTGCATTTAATCATTAGTTATTATTAACCAGTGTCTCTCTTCCACAACATGTCTTTTGTCCTGTAAGTAGAGGCACTGGATGATTTTAACATGGTGACATTTTAATCTGCTGCATGTTTATATGTTTACAGACACACACTGCAGACACCATGGTGAAATATCTGTAACTTGACTCTTAATAGGAACAAAAATCATACTGCATGTGATTAACAAAGGGGAATGCCAGTCACAAGATGAAACAAACACAGGATGACTAATGATGGTCATCTAACAAAATACTGCTGACAACCTAGTGGCCACCTTTTTTAACAAGTCAGCGTTAGGCAATGTGGTTTGAGGTTTACTCAACAGTCTCATCCATGCTTAAATACAGCATGTGGCCTGTAGGTTTTTGGTATGTTTAGTGTGATTCAGAAGATTGTGTAAATCATATTATTCTTATACACTGTTATATGGGATGTTCAGTTTTAACTACCGTCATCATTTTTTGTACTTTGAGTCACTGGAAACACACTTAACTGCAAAAGGTTTGGCAATCTTAAAGCCAAATGCAAGCCTCACTACCAATACTTTGGAATGTAGCATGGGACCACACCCTGGAAAACTGTATGCAAAAAGACAAAAAACACTGGCATATAGATGGACGCAGAACAACCTTCTATTGATTTGAGTGCAGAAATGAAATGCTGTTTTTGTCTAAAAGGAAAACTTGTTTATCATTATCAATAAGAGACTCTTGAGTCAGAGCAGAGTGAACTATATTGTATTAGGGCACTTTCAGGTAAGCATTCAAAAAGGAGGCAATGCTAGATGAAAGGTAACTCTGCAAATGATGCTATAAGGTCTACTACATCAAACAAGGTATGTGGAAGCACATGGCTTAAGCATGCTAATAATTTGTGTTCAGTCTGACATGTTTAATGCCACAAGGACCTTACAATTTCTACAAGAATGCAAAATATGCTGACACCAGCTATTTGTATTTTCTACATAGCAGGTTGGGTTTGGTTTGTTAGCTTCCAGAGTGGATATTCTTGTTTAAGTTATCTGAAAATGTTTAGTTTTAGTCTTTTAATTATTGCATGGTGGGTATATGTCAGAGGCAAGATTAAGGAAAATAAGTACAGAACAGAACTTTTTGAAAGCAGTCTTGTAGGTATCAAGTCTCAAACACATCCATCAACAGCCCATCAGGAAGAATGGAATTAAATTTTAATAATCTAACATTTAGTAAAACTATCCCCCCAATCTCATTTTTAAATTTAAAATGTTCTTTCCTTCCACATTTAGCTTAACTATAATAACCTTGGAACATAACACTGTGCACTAAAATCCATAAATTAATTAGGAGCCTGCAGACAAATTCCTTACATTAGGAAAGAGGCATGCGTTTGTCTTCCATTGATTCCGACATTGTCCGGCCCTCTTTCTATCTGGCAGATGAATAAATACTGTCCACTCCTGAGGCTGCAGCCATGTCACAAATCAGAAACCACAAAAGATAAAATAATCTGCTTTGTTTATTTATGAATCTTGTAGAAAAATTTCCACTTTGATTTGCTTCTACCATCTACAGTACATATACACAGTATGTTGTTACATGAAACCAAAGGGAACTGCACATAATCATGGTTTTTATTTAACAGAAAAAACAAAACAAAAAAAGCAGGTTCAATAAGACTTCAGCCTGTAGGCACTGATGCTTTGGTTCATCCTCCCATTAGAAGTACTCAATACTGTCATCGTGACTCTTGGAGTGTTGCACAGAAGTCAGCTCGAGCTCTCCTCCATAACACGGGAGTTTCTCATAAACACGGAGATGAACACATTCATCTCCTCCTACATGGACCTGAAAGGAAGTACAAGCAAAGTTAAAGGTGTTTAAAGTGCAACTAGACTTGCATGATAACTTCACGATAGCTGTGGTGTCACACGACATGCTAACATGTAGAAAAGTGGTCCTCTAAGCCTTCACTTCAGATTTGGAGTGCATGAGGTTGTTGTGTTCACAAACACTACATTTGCAGAGCTCTGCAGCTGAGACATTTTAGATTAAGAAAAATCAAGTAAACCGAAGCCCAAGCTTCTTTGAGTCCTCTTGAGGGGTGTGCTGTGCAAAAGTGTTACAGGCTGACATACATAAGTACTGAATTGCTTGCTGTGTCAGTTAATACTAGGAGTATTAAGTGTACACATATTTGCATTATCTGTGGCAGACTTAAAATTTTGACACATTTAAGCACAATTACGGTGGAAATGTGGACTGGAAGCATCAGCAGACAGGAATGACATTAACAGTTAAGGCTGGAAAACCAAAAATAGTTTGTATATGAGGAGAACCGCAGAGTGCAGTACGGGGGGGTAACTGCACATTAGTTCTCAATGCTCTATGATAAATTATATTACAGACCTCGAAGCTTTGTAGTTTCGTGCTCACTGCTTGCATGAACATTACCTTAATGAAGTAGTTGGTTCCAGCTACGAGTTGCGTTTTGTAGCTCTTTGCAGTGAAAACGCCGAAGTTCTTCCCAATTTTCTGCTCTGCGTGAGGTTTCATCTGAGTAACAATGACAGCAACATCAACATGAAACACGGGCCCCGCTTTGATGAAATAACCTGTAACATCTCCTTTTTTTTGCACTCACTTGATCACAGATCTTCTGAACCTTTTCGTCAGCCTGCTTCAGCTCGGTTAGCCCTCCGCACATTGGCATTTTGACACGTTTTATCGAGTGAAATAGAACCAAAAAGTAAAAAAGATATACACTGCGCCTGTTTTTATGGGGCATTCAGTCAGTCAGTGAGTCATGTGACGCCGCAGTTTGGACCGTACCATCAGCGCAGGGAAAGGTGGGGTGGCTGTATGGAAAAAAAAAAGACAGACAAGACAAGACAACGATCTCTTGCTATGCATAGTTGTAGATATTAAATTTGTATTTATGGGACAAATCCCTGAAATATTTGTACGCATTTTTTGTTTTTAGTTTGTTCCCGTTTTACTGTATGTGTGGATTAGTCTGAGGTGTGGCTCCATCGGATGACAACTGACTGGAGTCTACCGGGAAGTGAAAATACTGGTTACGATCTGTGTTTGCAATGTTTGGAGAGGCTTAGGATGAGTCATTGGACTGGAAATCAGCTTTCAGCTGCCCCGTTATTCATAAAGGATCTTCTTTTCAGGCTGTCCTACCTCTGACACCTGAACTTAAGCAAATCACAAAAGTACTAAGTGGATACTGCTCTCTGTGGTTTAGAGGCTATTTTAACTGTATCGTTGTTTAAGTCCGTAGAAATAGATCCCCTCCCTCCTTGGATTTTACTTCCTCGGTCAGAGGGAGTTTTCTTTTCACAGACTTATAATGAATTTCAAGGGACTCTGCCTAAATAGTAGCTACAGTTTATAAGGTTCATGTTTATAATTGTCAAATCTCTTGGCAAGGCCACTGTTGGAAAACTGGATAAGTAAAAGATGTTGTTCTGTTTTGTTTGCAAACTGTTACAGTGTGGTTGCTGCAGCAACCGGAGGGTGTGTGTGTATACATATATATTTCTTGCAGATCAGACAATGGGCTGTTAAAAGAATATGTGGCAAGAAGAAAAAGTAAAATCAGTCTTTGTAAGTTTTGGGGCCACCAAAAACAACAGTTTCAGTGCTTGCTTGCTTGCTTGCTTGCTTCCTTCCTTCCTTCCTTCCTTCCTTCCTTCCAGCTCATTTGAGGGTGTGGAGCTGGTGCCAAGGTGGGGAGCACAGCCAAATGTAAAAATTTTCTTCTCACTAGCTAAATACAGTATTTGGCTTCTATAATGTACAATTAGTGAATTATTCACATCGTTTATAACTCATTAAACAGTTGAATGAGCCATTGTGTCATGTATTCTATTGAAGCATCTGCATGTCATCTATTGCAAGTTTTAAAAAAAAAATAGCATATATACACCATATTTACAAATAAAAAACAAATACATGCAGGGTATGGTTAATATTCACTACAGTAGGATTGCAGTCTGGCTTGGGGGGGTCTGGTGGATCTGACCATCCTGTATCACTGGGGGTTTGCTCTAGTGCCCTGGTTGTGGTGGCTGGAATCCTTCCTGGGTCTTGGGTTTGTTCACTGTCCCTTGATTCATTCAGTGCTGTGGGCTCCTCTTTCTGGGTGCCTATGCTGCCTGGGTGGGACCGGGATGTGCTACGCGGCCTCTTTTGGGTTTTGATGAGGGCCCCAGGCACTGGTGGAGACCTTTCTGCCTCAGACCTTTTTGGCTCAGCACAACATGTAACAACTTGTTGCTGTGTGATGAAACAAGTAGCAGCCAGTTCATAGCACACAGCTGGAAAAAGCAAAGGAAACTGCTATTGTTTGTATTGCTTGTACTACTTGTACTACCAAATAAATAAAAAATTGAATTGACTGAAATAATCTGAGAGGCAGAGAAACATAAAGGAGGAGGATAAAAACAGCAATTTCAGTGGCCAACTGTGATATGATATGATAGATATAGAAAAGAAGTTGAAAAAACAAGGGATTTCCCATTGCCTTCAACATTAAATCTTATTTTTGGCTGTGTGAATGATCCGTTTGATTTGCTCAGAAGATTTTATAATTACAGTTTTGAGAAGAGAAAGTGAAAGGCATCAAGAAGGATTGTGCCATTTGTGAAAAAATCTCCAACACACACTGTGACTACAAATATTTTAGGAATCTGTTAAATATGTTGGACAGAGAATCGGATAATCGGAATCAGATGTTTTAGTCTAAAAATGGTTGAAAACAAATACCACAGAGGTGAGTATATTTGCTTGATTTGTCAATTGTTAGGAATTAGTTATTTTACTGCTTTTAAAAGGGGGGGGGAAGTTCAGCTTTCCTTGATTACACAAACAAAGCTGGGTTAAGACCGGCACATCCCCTTAGTGATAAAGTGGGGACATCCAGTGGGAATGAAATGAACTGCATCAAAATGTGAAACAAACGTGTTTTGCACTGAATATAAATCAGATTTGAAGACATAGTAAACTCTTCCACTTAGATTCAATACATGTAAAAAGCACTACCAAGGTCTAACAAATGATTTCAAACAGACATTTGACTTTTTTAAAAAAACTTTTTGTACAATAATTCTTTTGAACGACGCACACAGGTGACTGTTCTACAGCAGTTGTAATTGAATAAAATAATGACAATGGAATATATTTGTGTGCTGGAGAAGAGGTCAGAGTGGTCTGGATGGTAAACAGCCTGTAGTCAGGACTCAGCAGCAGGTCACAGTTTCAGCTCCAGGCTGGATTTAAACCTCCAGTGAAAGAGCTCCTTTCAGGAGGCAGAACCTCATCTTACTTTCAGAGGTGTGCAGTGGATTCTGCATCTTTCACTGAAAACCTGAATCACGGAAACAACAGTGATAACACACAGTAACAAAAGTTTGTTTATGCGTGACTAAAGGAGAATGTGGGCAAATGACTGATGATAATAGTGAGTACACTGGGCCTTCAGGCTTTAGTGATCCGCAACTTCTTCAAAGTTCAGGTCTGATTGCATTAGCTTTAACTGCGGACCAAAAATGACTTAGGCCTACTTCAAATTTTTTGCTCAAAGTAAGACAACAGACACATTACTGTAACTTACATAAATGTTTTAATCAACAGGGGTCTCTGAGTCCTTTGAGGTATTCAGTTCTGAAATTAGTCAGAAAACATTCCCTCTAAAGCAGAAGGGAAAGAAGGGGAACACACACACATTAAGAAAGCTCTTAAATCATGATTATCCCAACTGGGCCTTCATCAAATCAGTGAAGATGCACAAAAAAGGTGGGCAGACACCAACTAGCAAAAAACAAAACAAACAAACTAACAAACAAAAAAAACCCCAATGACAAACAGAGCAACCTTTGTCACCCTTTATGTAGCAGGTTTGTTAGAGAAACTCAGGAAATTATTCTCCAAACATGACCTAAATTAGCCTTTATCCATGTAGTGTTTCATGTCCACTTTAAATGTGGCTTCACAGCAAGAGGTTTCTGGGTTCAAACCTCCTGGTCAGCAGGGCTCTTTCTGTGTGGAGTCTGTATCTTCCTCCTGAATGGGTCTCCCCCTAAAGACATGCATTTTAGGTTAATTGGTGATTAGATGTGAAAGTTGAAAATTATTACCATACTAGGGATGGACCTTTCTTGAAAGGGCTGCAAGAGAAACTGGGATAAAAAGAAAGAAAGAAAAGAAAAACTCACTGAACAATTTGCAAAATATAAATAAATGTGTGTGAATGTGTGTGTGTGTGTGTGTGTGTGTGTCACAGTCAAAATACAAACAAAACCAAATCATTCAGTTCCCCAAAAATTGAAGTTTCAGTATCAGGTTAGTCAGATTCAAATATTATATCATTGCCAAATGATTCAAAGTTTGAATCACAGCTTGTTCTAATTTGCATAACTAAATATAAAAAAGCATGTTACAGATTGGCCTCTTTTTGAAAGAGGCAGCTGATTCTGTGTTTCTCCTCCAGGTGCTCCCAGTCTAATTGCCACAGCTGAATGGCATCGTTTGGGAGGCTGCATATGCAACCCGGTCTCACGGCAGTTTGCGCAATAGTCACGACATTTAATCCATTGATTCGTGCTCATAAACACGAATTTCCTCTTTTTTCGTGTTACTCGGCACGATTTCTAACCTGCCTGAAATGACGAAGCTGAAGTTGGTTTCCGATTCTAGCTTCCGATTCGGGAAATGGCTAAAGGGCCATTCCACTTAATTTTTCGCTACCTTCAGCATATTTAATCTGCTCTAGTTAAAAAAAAACTACAACACCTACACACTTTAAACCTGGACTAGATTATTCGGCACTAATAGCAGAATACTTAAAGCCAAGTGTGTGATTTGTGAAACCTTTATCTGATTTGTGAAACTTCAATAAAAAGCGATTTCAGCCTTTTTTTTTTTTGCATCTGGATCACACTAGAACTGCCCCAGCTCCAAAACGACAACACCTACACACTTCAAACCTGGACTAGATTATTCTGCACTAATAGCAGAGTATTTAAAACCAACTTTGTGATTTGTGAAGCCTTTATCTGATTTATGAAACTTCAGTAAAGGGCGATTTCAGCCCCTTTTTTGCATCTGGATCACACTAGAACTGCCCCAGCTCTAAAACTACAACACCTAAACACTTCAAACCTGGACTAGATTATTCAGCACTAATAGCAGAATATTTAAAACCATGTGTGTGATTTGTGAAGCCTTTATCTGATTTGTGAAACTTCAATAAAGGGCGATTTCAGCAATTTTTCTTTTTCTTTTTGACTCTTAATAAAAATCAAACCAAAGTGTTCTTAAAAAGGACACTGTTAATATAGTTTGACTACACAATAAAGATGTCATGGACATCTGCATTAACACCAACACTTAGTACAATTTTCCATTCATTGCTGTTTATTTATATAGTGCAAATTTACAACACATTATGTCAAGGCACGTTGCAAGAAAAGGTCAATTAAACCTAATAATACATACATTTCAATTGATAGTAGTAATCAAACAAGCCAGTAAAGTTCAAATTATTATTCACATTCGTTCCAAGCAGTTTCCATATCTGAGGAAAGCCAGCAGATAGCATCCAATCATGGACGTGTAACATTCACTCTGTGTTCAGCATGGGGCCACAGTGGTCAATGATTTGCATTTGTCTTTAACTTTGCGGCAAACCCTTATAGCAAGCAAGCATGTAGTGACAATGGAGAGCAAACACTTCTTTTAACCTGGAAGAAACTTCCCATCATCAGTGTGCACAGCCATCTACCATGACCAACTGGGGTTTTAAGCAGATACACGACACTGAAAAAGAAGCACTTATGTAGGAGTACTTTATGTGTTAAAGAAGAGCAAATAGTTAATACCAGAAGAAAGAGATCATGAAGTTGTTGGAAGCATTATCCCAGTTGATGCTCCCATTCAGAAAGATATCAGAGATAAAAAGAACACAATACCAAATCTTGCTACACTGAAGATGAAAAACATTAGATAGAAGAGAAAATTAAAAGTGGAAATACTGTTGTCGGTAGCCTCTGATAGCGTGCATTAATTAGTCATGCGCTCACTGCATAATCACGTCTCGGTGCAATACATAAATCCACCAACAGATGTCAGTAATACAACACAAGGTAAATTATACTCAGTATTAACAAAGAAAATTACATTAAATACGGACAAATAAACACCTCCTCTCTGCGACAGCTACAGGGGTATTTTGACCTTGGAGACCCTGAAGTGTAACGTGCTTCCTTTAGTTTGTTCTCTTTTCTTATTTTGGTTTGTTTGCTTTGTTTTGGATAATATGGGTTGGTCTGTAAATAACTGTAAATAAACCTTTTAAGTGCGTGCAAGATCCCGTTTCTGGTTTGCTTGTGTTTTAGTGTTAAGCTCCCTGCATCCCATAGACCCTGCAGGCAGGGGGCTATAACACAGATGATTATGGTCGGTGCTTAAATCAGAACTGAATGCCACCAACAAGAGAGATGGACTCAACACGCTTGCAGTCCCAGTCATCATCTACAGATTCAGCATCTTTAAGTGGAAAAGAAACTAGACCGCAAGAAAATTGCTCACAATAGAAATGCTGTATCACCCAAAAGCAAATGTGGACAGGCTGTGCCTTTCAAGAACATCAGGCAGAAGAGTCTTTACCCAAATTGAAACCACATAAGATAACTGTTGGTCTGGACACAATCCTTGTGAACCAAGAGGATGATCTTCGTGAGATAGCTAGAGATAATGAAAGAACTAAGGAAACGTTACAGCCACAACATGAAGCTGCTAAATTCATAAGAGAACTCAACATACCAGAGATCAAAATAGTGAAAGATGAGTGAATGACCACCTTTTCTGTCAGACGCTTCTTCTTTTCATACACACAGGATATCAAAGCTAGAAATGCCTATCGAAAACATAAAAGATTAATACTTATCTAAATTTTCCTAACAGTCATCTCAAAGCTCAAAACTGCAACACTTTCTTTTATTACTATGACTATGAATAAAATTTTGCATCACTGTGCCAAACTAAAGCCAAAAGGAAACATTAACCTGGCTCTAAGCTCTAGGTTTACACTTTGTTTTATCTGTGAAAGAAATTAATTTCCATCCATCCATCCATCCATCCATTCTCTTCCACTTAACTTGGTCAGGGTCGCGGGGGCGACCACCAGCAAAGAATAGCTGCATAGAGATTTTAGCCTAGAAATCAAGCAGAACGATAATACCCAACAATCCCAAAGAGGACAGTGAGGACTCTCCTGTTTTCTGGTACAACTTCTTGGTCGCATAATTTCGATTACTGTGTTCTTCAGCCAGCAAGTGAAAATCAATAAATGGATTTAAACCAAATGGGGGGAAAGGAGTGTAAGTCCAGGACACTTTCCACTTTTTTCAACTCTATTTTCAGTGTTAATGAGAACTGAAAAGAAAAAAAAAACCCTCACTGACAGATGGTTCCTTCTCACCACAGCCTGGGTGTCTCGACTCCACACTGTCATTCAGCCACCAAAGCAACTGTAATGGGGTCCTGTTAGAGATTTCCAATAAAGTTCTGGTGTGTCCAGAACTCAGCTGCCAGGCTTCTGATATGCACTGAGTTCTGGGAACATATCACCCCCACCCTCATAAATCTCCATGGGCTCCTGGTCAACTTAGAAGATTCTTCTTCTCACTTACAAACGCCCGAATGCCACGGCCCCTCAGTACCTGTCCGACCTCCTTCACCCATACAGTGTCAGGCCATGGGTCTGCTTTCTGTCCCTCTCACCAACCTGCATACCTTTGGGGACAGAGCCTTAAGTGTAGCAGCCCCCACCCTCATCTGGAACTTCCTCCCATCTGAGCTTTGCAATGCCCCATCGCTGGACTCTTGCATTTTTTGGCCACAGTGGCTTTTACCAACGGTAGAGGGAGACAGGAAAGATACAGCAGTCGTCCGCTGTATCCACTACAAATTAACACCTAGTGTTAATTTCCACTAGGTGTCGCCACCTCCGCACTAACTTTTGACTGGTCCTGCATATGGATGGACATGGCAGCCTTTCCCAGCTTTGATATTAAACACTCTCAGCTTTGATATTAACACACTCAAAGTATTTTTAAAATTACCAGTGAGGTAAATACATTAAAAAAAAACATGTTTTACTTTGTTAATGGTGTTTTCAAGCATTTGTAGCCTAAAACATCCTTTCCAATAGGCTAAAATATGTATTGCAACTTTTATTATATATATTCAAAAATAATTTTGTATTTTTTTCCCCACAAATCATGTTTCTTGAAACTTCTCACTATTTTCTCAAATCAGTGAACACAACACCTCTGACATTTCTGACCAAACCAAACAGATCACATAAATAGCCAGTAAAAAAAAAGAACACCAGTTAGTGTTCTCATAAGATTTAGAATAAAATAGAATAGAATAGAATAGAATGCCTTTATTGTCATTATACAGGATGTACAATGAGATTTAGATATTTATATAGAAGTTATAAACATTTACAATTGATGGTAATGTAAAATGAGATTTCAGTTTCTTTTCCATGTGATTAGTCACTCCATCCAGCATCACAACAGCATGATGCATCATAGTTGCTCAAACTTCATATAAAATTCTGTTTCTTTTTACATGCACTAATCCTCTGCCTGTCACATAGAAATAAATTGGAGTCAGTGTTGTACAGAGGCAGAAGTCTTTACTGTATTTAGTGTTAGTGTCATTTCTCCTTTAACGAGGAGCTTAGCTTTATTTAAATATTTATATAATTCAGTTTATTACATCTAAAAAGCTTCAAATGTCACACACAGTTGGGTTCCATCCATATGACACTTCTATTCTAAGGAATTTGGCTAAAGGCAGCTGAAATGCTCCTTTTTTTTTACACACCCCTTTTCAAGATATTTCCAGCTCACCTTAGTTTGCCTTGTTTATTTCTTTTAGAGTTTACAATGGTTTAGAGTACTCCTAATGTGAAGGGTGGAACCTGGGTCTGTGTGCTGCCCCTTGTGGGCAGGGTTTTGCCTTTTATAAGGACAGGTGCAGGTCATTACAGCAGCTGTTTGTTTGAACCTGGAGTTGTGGCGCATGTGTGAAATTTCCATGCATTGTGTGGTGCTTAACCCTGATATTCCTAGAGACTGATTTGGAAGGCCTAGTTTCCCTTTTGACTGAGGTCGGCCATGGGGAGGTTCCTTTTTTCAGGTTAATGTGGAGCTTAGTCCTAAGTGTTATGCTCAATACGTAGGAGAAGGTTTTGCTTCCCCTCAGACTGACGTTTGTGGTGAACCCTGCTGACTCTGCTAAAAGGGTTTTAATGTGTCAGCTTAATGCTGGAGACCTTCTGGTGGTGTGATTCCTGTGCTTTTATTTATCCACCGTGAATAATTTATTGAGTCTGTGTTTCTTATTTATTTATTTTAGCATTTCACTTATAAAGCTTTTATTTGTGATAATTGTGTATTTATATATATATTAAACTTTACTGTTGGTCGGGTCGGTGGTGAATTGATTGCAAGGTGAACATTTGTGCGCACCCACTCTGCCGACTCTGTGCCCTTCTTGTACCGCGGGTCACACTAATTTCTTCTTTCAGTCATTTGACATTCTTTGCATTTTGTTTCAAATTCACCTCCACCCGGGGAGGTCCCTTTGCTTGTTGCATTGGGGATCTCGTGTCCCCTCACCCTGCCCTTGACTCTCAACTAAAACCACCTCATAAACATGCAAACACACAAATGACTTTAACCCTCAACTTAAGGTTACCTAGTTAATCTGGATTTATCTATATGTCAGCACCCTTGACCAAATAATCAGCAAGAAATTGACTCACAATACATTTTTGTACAGTTTCTTTATTATTCCTTTATGTAATTATTCATTCACCTTCATCCAGTTCCAAACTACACTCTGTGCTGTGTCCTAATAACTGTAAATTTACTCCATATAACAAACTTCAAAGGAATTTTGTTGTGTTAAAGATAACAAAATAGCTCATTTTAGAGGAAGCTGAAACGGGCTGTGTGATCATGTTAGAAAGGCACAAGTGGATCGTCTTTGTGGTGATGTGCTTGCACAGCAGTCACGCTCACAGCTCCTCCATCACATGGAAGCTTTTGGTAGACCCGCAGATGAATGTAACTATTTAATCCCGTTTGAACCTGCAGTCAAGAAATATAAAACCTTGTGTTCAACACCGAGGATCTTCAGGATTTTTAAGAACTCACACAGACTTCATGAATAACTGTCCATAAGCACAACTTTCTTACGTTTCTTTGAATAAGGTGAAAAAATATACAACAAATATGAGAGAAATAACTACCTTGATGAGATAGTTTGTGCCAGCCACAGTCTGACTCCTGTAACTAACAGCCTTGAAAAAATAATATTCCTCATTTGTCTTTCCCTCTGCCTGGGCCTTGACCTGTGTTTGAATAAAATAAAATGTCATATGAATCCAGACTGAAATGCAGAGCAGAGAGTTGTGTGTGTGGAAGTTGCGAGGAATGGCTGAAGTTCTGTGATCTTCTGAACTTCCTTAGTAATAATATCCTTTGTGTATGACCATCCTCCAGGGTTAATGGCAGCCATTCTGAAAGTCGCTTGAAATAAACTGAGATGTAAACTCCCTGACTTGTGTGTCTCAGATGGTGCAGTACAGGTGGTTGTCACACATATGTATACCCTGTAACACCTCTGGAAGGTGTCTCCAGTACCTGAAGGGTGGAGCTCTACTCAGAAATTGCGAAATATTCCAGTTTCAGAAACTGTGGCACTTCACAAAAATTTGGATTGTGTAATTCAAAACTTCACAATTTCTGGCATTCATCTCAGACTTTCATGGTGCTAATTAAACTCCTGACTAAAAGGTTACGTGACAAGATTTATTACCATGGGAAATAAACATAATTAAGTAAATGAAATGATCAGCAGATAAGAAATATATGATAATCGTGTTTCGGAGAAACATATTAATATTAAACATATTATTTTTTGCTCTTTATTTTGCTGTCCTTCAGTTGTGGCTTTGAGAAATATATAATCAGACTGAAAAAAACTGAAATTATGAAACCTAACTAAGTACCCAACTGTTTGAAGTACCAGATCTTCAAGTTTTGTCTGACCTGAATATGAGACGACAACACGTGGTTAAAGAGACAGCACAGCCTGCACTAACTTGTCTTCATTGTCATGCTATTTGCACGTATTTAGTTCTACTGTAGATGTAAAGCAGTCCTATTAAATCTCATGTTCTTTGTTTTTCTTCAAAAATTCCTCTACAGTAGCTTTGAATGTCTCACATATGAAAAAAAAAAGATCTTATGGTATTATTGTTATGCCTCAACTGAAAGTCAATGGGGGACAAAAACGTAGAAGTCCTAATGAGAAAATTGTTTCACGAGATTTCGTATCTGTTTAACACACAACATGGTTTTTGTCTCTTTTACCTGCAGGTTGATGCGGGATGATCCAAATGCCCTGTTCTGGATGCTTGATGTATAGTGTTTTTATGTATATGTGTATTGATATATTTTTTATGTATATAGTGTTTTCTATTTTATTCTATTTTATTTCATCCTTATCTGTACTTGAGCTGCTGTAATTTGCAAATTTCCCCGAGGTGGGATCATTAAAGTTTATCTTATCTTTTCTTAGAATATTATTATTATTATAAAGTGATGTAAATCAGCTTTTAATTGGGTTTTAAATTCTGTTTACCTTCTACATTTACCTTCTGGTGACAGCACAAAGCTCGAGAGAGGAGCATACAGAGGGCGAGAAGGAGAGAAAGCTGGATGAAGACAGCAGATGTCACGGTCGTGGGCCTTATGCCCGGTGTTTTATGTTTTCATTCTTATGGTTCTGTTTCATGGTGTGTCTTAGTTTATTTATTTAGAGTCTTAGTTTGTTTATTGTTCTATGTTTGTTAGTTATAATTACAGTGATTCTCTCCTCCCTGTGTGTTACCCCTGTGTCTGTCCTGTCCCTTTGTCATGTCTCTGGTCTGATGTGTTTTGTTGTGTTATTTCCTGTAGAGTGTGTCAAGCCTGCCTTTTTGTCTTTGACTAGTTGTTTCCTGTCTTACTTTGACAGTCCCTTGTCCCAGGTGCTTTGTGTTTAGTTTTGCGTCCCCTTGTCTCGTCCGTGTAATTAATTTCAGGTGTGCCCCTCGCCTGTTCCATCATTCCTACCTGCCGTCTCCGGAGTGCTGCATTTGGGTCCTCACCTCCTTGCACAGCCACACAGCCCGCTCACGCACTGTGACAGCGAAAGGAGAAAGGGCGAAAAGAAATGGGTGGGGGTGGGCGTGTAGTCAAAGTCAACAATACAGAAGTTAGCTTCTGTATTGCCCATGTTCACTGATGATGATTTCATATTCTAAGTGGAACATATTAACTGATATAAATGGAAGCATTTACCAGGACTTATATCACTGGAAACATGGTTTGACTAGGATGGCTGCAACTACACAGAAGTGACAAGTCCATTCTCCATTCATTTGGGTACCTGATATCCTTCGTTGAATCTGGACAATAAAGGGAGGGTTTGTATGGAAATACCGTTTTTCTAAATAATCTCTAAAACTGCACCTCCACCCACCATGTACATGGAGTCAGCTGTCAGGCGTGTCACAGGATGGTTAGTTACTAAATACACAGAAAGCTGACTAAGTTTAACATTTGACCGGTGACACATCAGAAAGCTAACGTCAATGATTACATTTCAACAAAGCTCATCATTTCTCATGAAGGAGGAGGATTTGGTTATACCCTTAGGATGAACCCCTCGTACCATTCTCAAGTCATTAAACAGTTTGCTCCCTGACTTCAGTAGGTTGGTTTCTGAGATGAAAATGCTTCATATTATACTGAAATTATTTTTGTAACATTCCCTTCCAGCAGAAAGTGCTGTATTTTGAATCTCATGTAGAGATTAAGGTGTGTCGTGTTGGGAGGGTGCAAGTCTACTCTACTTTCAGTATGAGGCGCGGCTGATTGTCGCATTGTCTTGAATCTATTATTTCATTCTTTTTATGTCAGACCTAAACAATTCCACCTCCTTACACACACGACATAAAATAAATCTAAGCAGTTTTTTTTTTTTTTTTTTTAAAATATTGTTTCTATTAAAGGATAAGCCACAGACTGACTGGAGAACATGAAACACCTTTCAGTTATTTTTCTTTTTAGATTGGTTACTATAAAAGTATGGATTATAGTAGCTTTAGAGATACAGCAGACAATCAGAATCTAAACTACACTGTTACAATTTTTGAGTAGACAATGTAATCTGAAACTTAGGGATTAATTCAGTCATCAATACAATTGACTGGGGTTGTGTAAGGGTTGTGGTTGTGTGCTCCACCCATGTTTTGGAACCACCTTCCAGTAGGTTTCCTGCTTAGTGTCTCAGTATAAATATGGATGATAAATACCCGCAATTAAACGTGTGAGACACACAAAATCAGAAAGCTTAAATTTCTGTTTATTTCCACAGAATGTCTCAAACATTGGTCGGAGGATACACGGAGACAAAGGAGGCCAGCAAGGAAATTCAGCAAATCTGTGATGAGGTGAGCTTCAGCCTACGTTCAGTATTCATAAAATCTAGGGTGGAGGGAAAGAAAAAAAACTGCGCTTGTTCCTGAAATCATCAGTAAAACCTTTACTGGGAAAAAGCTGGAGGGAGTGCTTCATGAAAGCACCTGATCAACAAGCTCCAACATGAAGAAAAGCGGACTTTGTAGCTGCTCCCATCCACTACTGTTTGTAAAGATACACTACTACAGTAAAGATACAGAACTTAAAATAGAATATGAGGATGAACACTTAACTTAGTCTGACACAATGTTTAAATCAGGCAGCTCGCTGAGGGCTGACGGCAGCCATCCTGCTTTCTATGGCTGCGACACCTGCAGCAAGCAGGTGCTGGGGTGTACTGGGCCATATTTATTTCAAGGCTTTAGTAACATTACTTTGCAAGTTTAGATTTATAAAAAATATAAATAACATTATACATTAATTAAATTGTGTTAATATTTAAAAATATAAAAATAAATATAAGATAACAAGCATTTTTTTTCATAGGCCAGTAAAAATATACATGGGGTCAGTAAAACTCTGAGCCACTGACTTGGGGCTGTTGGGTTGGACACTGAATTATTATTAACATTAATTTTTAACATTCATTTTTTAACATGTACACCATTAGAACGTCTGCAGCAGGAAATGTTGCATGATAGCTCAGGACAAACCTCAGCTCTGAGAATGCAGATATGCTCACTTTTCTTCATTGCAGCCACCACATGCTCCTTTAAAAGCTCACAGACACACATGCTCACTCATTCACTAGCACACTTAAACACGCAGACAAACATGCACAAAAACTTTTGAATATTTATTGTTGCTCAATAATAAGACAAAGGTATTTCTTATCTGATTACTTGATTAATTGATGGAATAATCGATAGAATACTCGATTACTAAAATAATCCATAGCTGCAGCCTTACACACACACACACACACACACACACACACACACACACACACACACACACACACACACCCCTGTGCTCTGCATTTCAGTGTGGATTTACAGCCCCTTTTATTTTGTCTATGCACAGGTTAAGCACCAAGTGGAGGAAAAGGCAAATAAGATGTATGGAGTATTCAAAGCTGTTCAGTACAGGAGTCAGGTGGTGGCAGGAGTCAACTATGTCATCAAGGTAATTAACACTATGATATTATACATGTCACTGATTATCATTAAAAAAGGGGAAAATGTTTTATGGACTGAGTTACTCACAACAGTCTGAATGTTTAACATTCAGATTCGTTAAAGAGATCACTGAAGATGCTCAGTGTTCAACAAATACTGTTTTCCTCTACTTTGACTGCAGGTTCACGTTGGAGGAGACATTTACCATCATCTGAAGGTCTGGAAAAAACTTCCACATTATGGCGGAGAAGCTGTGCTTCGTAATGTCGAAGAAAACCACGGAAAAGGAGATCCCATCATACCGTTCTAATCTGAATTCAGTGATCAGCCTGTTTCAGCTGCTTATTGCCTCCAAGCTGCTGTTAAGGAAATCAAAATGTATTGTTTTATTAACATCAAATATTAAATTCCTTTAAAATTCTGTGTCATAAGGAGTATATCATTTCAAAACTGCGGTTACTAAGAAATGTGGCTTCCTATTTCCTGAAGAAAATGCAGCATGAATGCTGCTAGATGATTTTATTCTTGCAGGGCTGCAATATTTGACATGTTTTTGAAACATTTTAAAGGTACTGAAAAGCCAAACTGCAAACCTGTTGAAAGCTGAAGCTTGTGTCTAGAGAAGCAGAAAACTGAAGTTTAATATGCATTTAATAAAAAATAAATATGTATGAAACTTGAAACTGACTCAGCATTGTACAAACATTTTATTTCTTACTTTTAAAGTTTTAAACAAGTTTTAAAGTTGGCACCTTCGTATCTGTCTGAGCTGCTTTCCGTTCACATGCCTGTAAGAGCTTTGAAGTCATCTAACCAGCTGCTGGATGGAAACCTAAAACTAGATTAAAACAGAGAGGCGATCGAGCTTTTGCAGCAGCGCCAAATCTATGGGATAATCTACCTTTCCATATCCACACAGCTCAGGTGGTACACACATTGCATTTTATGGTCTGTCTTTTTTATTTTATTTTTTATACTTTATGTTATTGTCTTTTAATGCAGTGTTTTGTGCTCAGTTTCTCTGGATTTTAGTGTAGTTTTCTCGGGACTGTATATTTTTAATGTACAGCACTTTGGTCAACTTTATTCTTTTAAATGTGTTATTAAAATGATTTGACCTTGGCCAGTAAACACAAGACACTTCCATGGTCCTGAATGTAAATACTGCTTCTGGTCAATGACCACAAAACACCTGCCAGATCCCAAAGAGGACAGTGAGGACTCTCCTGATTTCTGGTAAAACTTACGGTTTTACTGTGTTCTTCAGCCAACAACTGAAAAGCAGTAAATGGAATTAAACCAGATGGGGGAAAAAAAGAGTGCACGTACAGGACCATTTCCAATTTTTTCAACTCCATTTTCAGTGTTAATGAGAACTGAAAAAAACAAAAACAACCCACTGACAGATGGTTCCCGTCTCTCACTATCCACAGAAGTTTGCAATCTGGGTGTCATTCTGGACTCAATTCTTTCATTTAGCCACCAAAGCAACTGCAATGGGGTCCTGCTCGAGATTTCCAGCAAAGCCCTGGATAGACTCCAATGTGTCCAGAAATCAGCTGCCAGGTTTCTGACATGCACTTGGTTCTGGGAACATATCACCCCCACCCTCATAAATCTCCAATGGCTGCTGGTCAAGTCATGCATTACTTACAAGATTATTCTTCTCACTTACATACCCACATATGCCATGGACCCCCAGTTCCTGTCCGACCTCCTTACCCATACAAGAAGTTTCAGACACTACCGTCATCGGCCGTGGGTCTGCTTTCTGTCGCATGATGATGTTCCTTTGCAGAGGGGCGTGGCCCTGGCGCCATGGCGAGCTTCGATCCTTCGCCGTGACATTTCGTTTGCCTCTCATTCCCATATACTTTGTCCGATTGCCCTCAAACTTCACAAGTGTGATAAGGACCCACCCCTAAACACATCCACGTGACAATATTGAATGGCACTCTAGCGCCCCTAGTGGAACAAGTAACATGCTCTAATTCAAACACTCATTGTCCAATCTACACCAAACTTCACAAGTGTGATAAGGACCCACCCCTGCACACATCCATATGACATTATTGACTGACAGTCGCAGCGCCACCTAGTGGAAACACATTTCCAATGACGCATCCAATCTGCATCAAACTTCACAAGTTTGATAAGGCCTCACCACTCAAGACATCCACATGACATTACTGAATGAAAGTCTAGCGCCCCTAGTGGAAACAGGAAGTTGCTGTAATTCAAACATTCATTGTCCAATCTGCACCAAACTTCACAAGCGTGATAATGACCCACCCCTGCACACATCCACAAGACATTATTGACTGAGAGTTGCAGCGCTACCTAGTGAAAACACAGAGTAACAGCTCTAATTTGGGTTTTAAATTTAGCAGGAGAAGCGGCTCTCTGTGGGCTCACTGGGGGTTTGCGGGGCTCGCAGGCAGCGAAGGCCTTTGTCGCCGCTTGCGGCTATATTTATTATTATTATTATTAAAAATACACAGTAAAGGTATGCACTGTATTCACAAACCTGTCCTGCCTGAGCTTCACCTAACATCTGCTTCACTTCTTACAACACAGAGACACATTATACTGCATAACATCCATATAATGTGTTTTGGATGTCAGTTTAATCTAATATTTCTCTAAAGGAGCCCCAGTTTAGGAGTGATTTACTCAAATTCTCTCAATGAGGAAAGGACTAAAATGTTTAAGTTTTTCAGTTGTGGTTGTTTGATCACTAAGATTTTAGGAAACTAGGAATGAATGCAAACATTGCAGCGGTCTGTCACAGCCTCCCATCAGCAGTGTGATCAAACTGTTAGAGCCCTTTCAGGCTCACATTTTTATGCAGTTAATTTAATTTCCACTGGATGTGGTCACCTCATCACTAACTTTTGACTGGTACTGGTTATGGACACTCAAATTATTTCTAAATCTACCAGTGAGGTAAATAAATAAAACAAATATGTTTTCCTCTGTTAATGGTGTTTTCAATCATTTGTAGCCTAAAACATCCTTTCCAATAGCATAAAATATTTATTGCAACATTTATTATATATATAGTTTTTTAAAAAAGATTTTTATATATTTTTTCCACAAATCATGTTTCTTGAAACTTCTCTCCCTTTTCTCAAATCTGTGAACACTGAACCGGTGACATTTCTGACCAAACTGAACAGATCATGCAAAGAGCCTGTAAGTATTCAAATAAGATTTATGCAGAAGTTACAAACATTTACTATTGATGGTAATGGAAAAATATGTTTTCAATTTCTTTTCCATGTGATTAGTCACTACATCCAACATCACAACAGCATGATGCATCATAGTTGCTCAAACTTCATATAAAATTCTTCCTCTTCTTTACAGGCACTAATCCTCTGCCTGTCTCATAGATTTGTCCCTTAAATTGGAGTAAATGCTGTAAAGAGGCAGAGTTCCAAACTACACTCTGTGCTGTGTCCTAAAAACTGTAAATTTACTCCATATAACAAACTTCAAAGGAATTTTGTTGTGTTAAAGATAACAAAATAGCTCATTTTAGAGGAAGCTGAAACGGGCTGTGCGATCATGTTAGAAAGGCACAAGTGGATCGTCTTTGCGGTGAAACTCTTCCACTTCAATCAGTCTGACAGCTCCTCCATCACATGGTGGCTTTTGGTGGACCAGCAGATGAAGGTAACTGCTTAATCCCGCATGAACCTGCAGTCAAAAAATTTGAAAACCTTGTGTTCAACACCGAGGATCTTCAGGATTGTTAAGAACTCACACAGACTTTATGAATAACTGTCCATAAACACAACTTTCTTACGTTTCTTTGAATAAGGTGAAAAAATTTAGAATGAATATGAGAGAAATAATTACCTTGATGAGATAGTTTGTGCCAGCACCAGGGTGAGTCCTGTACTGAACAGCATTGAATTCATAATATTTTGTTTTTGTCTTTTTCTCTCGTTGGGCCTTGGCCTGTGTTTGAATAAAATAAAATGTCATATGAATCCAGACTGAAATGCAGAGCAGAGAGTTGTGTGTGGGTGTGGAAGTTGCGAGGAACGGCTGAAGTTTACCTCTTGAGTGATCTTCTGAACTTCCTCAGTGGCATCCATTGTGTCTGACCATCTTAAAGGCTTAGCACCAGCCATTCTGAAGGTCGCTTGAAATAAACAGAGATGTAAACTCTCTGACTTGTGTGTCTCAGATGGTGCAGTACAGGTGGTTGTCACACATATTTATACCGTGTAACACCTCTGGAAGGTGTCTCCAGTACCTGAAGGGTGGAGCTCTACTTTGTGTAATTCAAAACTTCACAGGTGCCGAAATTTCTGGAATTCATCTCAGACTTTCATGGTGCTAATTAACCTCCTAACTAAAATGTTACGTGACAAGATTTATTACCATGGGAAATAAAGATAATTAAGTAAATGAAATGATCAGCAGATAAGAAATATATGATAATCATGTTTCAGAGAAACATATTAAGAAGGAAAGCTATAGTACCCACTCTTCATCTGTAATGATAGGTGATTTATTCATTTTTTGCTCTTTATTTTGCTGTCCTTCGGTTGTAGTTTTGATGAATATGTAATCATATTTAAAAAACTGAAATTATGAAACTATTTGAAGTACCAGATATTTATTGTTATGCCTCAACTGAAAGTCAATGGGGGACAAAAAAGTAGAAGTCCTAATGAGAAGATTTTTTCACATGATCTCGTATCTGTTTAGCACACAACATGGTTTTTGTCTCTTTTGCCTGCAGGTTGATGTGGGATGATTCAAATGCCCTGTTCTGGATGCTCATCTAAACCCTTCATGTGATCGAGCTGATTGATGTAAAAGAAAACCACAGCAGTGATGAGGCCATCAAGTCTTTCCAATCTGATCTTATGGACTGTTTCCGATTGCCACTGCCATCAATCTGCTGTTGCATGTTGTAAACAGCACTGGATAAAATTTAATTTACATTTAAAATTTAAAAAAAAAGAATAATAAACAAAACATCATGAAATTTGTTGTTATTGTTGATTTCTTGACAGTTGTGAAGTTCTGGCTCTGTGCCTGCTCTGCTGCAGGCAGGGTGCTCTGCAGAGGGTCACCAGGTCTGCTGAAGAAAAATCATCAGCTTCCCCCTGCCCCGCCTGGAAAACAATGCCAGCTCTCGCTGAATTAGCAGAGCAAAGAAAATCTTGGCAGACCGATCTCTCCCTGGTCAAAACCTGTTCAACCTGCTGTCATCAGGGAAGAGACTCAGGTCCCACAAAAGGCAGGATGAACAGGATGAGGAACAGTTTTTACCCCTGGGCCATCAGACTATCGAACACTATACAGTAATACTCAACAATAGCTTCACTGACTCACTACTCACTTCTTCTTCTGACTGCCTCACTGTGCTATATTAGTACGTTCAGTATATCATAACTGCTTCTCTGTGCAATAAATGATACTTGTGCAATATCTGGTATATTTTGTATATTTGTTACATTTATTTATTCCCCTGCAAGTCCTTGTGTTCTTTGATATACATATACATTCTGGTTTTACTGTATTTTTCTTCTTCTTTTTTTTTTAAGGTAAAGCACTGAACTGTGGCAGCTGCTATATTTTTTTTATCATATTCAGTGATTGATGACAATAAATGGTTTCTATTCTATTCTTGCACACCATTTGAGTAAATTTCTTACAAGCAGTTAGAAGACAGTAAAAAGTGTGGAGAGTGTGAGTGTTTACTCAAATTCTTATTGAGGCACACTAACATACATTGTTCAGACATATTTTAATGTTTCTTAAATTTCTCTTTAACTCTGTGTGAATTTCACACCCCAAATTTGATTCACCCAAATGTAGATATTTGGATTGAGTCATGGACAGTCAGCTAAAATAGGATTTATCATTAAAGAAGCACAAACATGATGTACAGAAGAAGCTGTAATGGCACAAAATAATTACTGTACCATGTGGCTGTAGTGGAGCTCACTGAACAGCTGAACTGACAAATCAGACTGTATGTAGCTTTTACTAGGTGAAAACAGACTGTAATATCAACAATAAAGTTAACTCATATTCAGGCTTGTATTTATATAGCTCCAGTTCACTGTTAAAAAAAAAAATCTTTAAA
>JAMQGT020000830.1:0-16540 GCA_024447675.2 Pterophyllum scalare | reverse complement strand
GTGTATGTAGCCTTTCGTTCAGTTACGTATTGCTCAGCTCTCTGTGTGCTTTCTGAGCTGCCATCCATCTGCTCTCCTGAAGGTGAGAGCATGAGCCACACATCTTCCCCTGCTAACACAACACTAAAGGGACACTGGCATGTTTGTATCAGAGACCTTGAGTAATTCAATTCAATTTTATTTTATTTTATTTATATGGCGCCAAATCACAACAGTCGCCTCAAGGCACTTTGTAGCTACTGTCTAGTAACTAGTTACTACTTGAAGGCTCTGGGTTGTGTGGGTTGTGTCGGTCCTCCGATGTACTGTCAGCAGGAGGCAGTGTAACAAATGGCCTGTGGGCTACTCTCTTGTCCATGTTTGCCCTGTTGAGTCCTTCAGCTTAGCTCGTACCATGAAGAAGACCAAAGTCATAGTAAACAGAACATCTTTGAAGTGAAGTGAAACTGAGTGTTAAAAGCAGTAACATTGTCCACTGCAGCCTCCATCTGAGCTTCTCATGGTGCTTGTTGGCTCAGCTGGATGGATGGATGTTTCAAAGAAAAACATTGTCGGCGTCAGTTCCTCAAAAACTTTAACAATGGCTATAACATGAGAACAGTCTCACCTAGGATGCTCAAATTCACACAATAGAAGCATCTACTGAAATTCTTGGACGAGTTTGAATCTTGGTGACCTTCACCTGAAGGTAAAGGTTAGAGGTCAAGTTTTCTGAAAATTTTGGGAATGCAACAGCTAGAATGATCTCATCTAGGATGTTCATATTCATACCGTAGATGCACACTCTTCAAGCCAGACCCATCAAACTTCACACACTTGTTGCACTGACTTTACAGTAACAGCACTTTGAAAGTCCCCCCATTACAAATCCAAAACAGTCGAGCGTGGCACCCGCTCCGCAGTGCGCTTGTCTGTCAGTTTCTTCACTTTTCAAGCCAACTTCTTAACACACGCATAGCGTGTCTGCAAATTGCATATCCATAATCATTCACTCTGTCTAGCCAAATATCTAGGCAAATGGGCACAAATGTGGTGCCATGAATTCTGCATCTATTTTTATTTTAATAAGGAGAGATCGTTATTGTTAACACAAAAAGCTGTTTGGCGATTAGACTCCGATGGCCCATTGAAGCTGAAGGGAATCCCAGTAGAGATCGGACTTAGGCAGAACCCCCTGGAGTCTAGACACTGGTGGTAGTGGAGACTAAGTTGGAGGCTTGAAAGGAGCTCTTGGGTGGTGAAGGGGAGGTGGTGATTTGCATAAATGAGTCTGGATGGGAGAATGACAGGTAAGCAGTGATATTTAAAGCTCACTAAGCAGAGGCTGATTGGCTCAAGGAAGGCAAGCAGAAAGATAATTGGACTTGAAGAGATGAAGAGGCATTGAGTTTGACAGCGTGGGAAAGTGGAGGTGATATCAAATGGAGAAATGGTGAAAAGAATGCGGATGAGTGATTTCAGATCTTAAAGGACTTACACCTAAGCTTCATCTTGTTGGTCTGATAGCTGTCTGTCCTCTTTGCAGGCAGCGTGTCCATTCTCCCCACTGTCCTCTACCTGCTGCTGGGAGTCCTGAGAGAGTTGGTCCACCAGCCCAGCATGCACACAGGTTAAAACAAATAAACTGGAGTGGAATGTCTATAAATGATGTTGCAGTTCTTAATATGGCTAAGGTGGATATTTTATCATATTAACTCTATCCACTCTCTGTTTTGCTTGCAGGTGCTCCAGCAGTTGAATCGGGGGGTGGGGCTGGTCTGAGTGTGGTAATGCAGGCGGCTATTCAGGCTCTGAAGTCCATCTTGACTTCACCAATGAGCCGACAAGAGAAGTGTCGAGGAGCCTGGAACCTGCTGCTGCAGTCAGCTCTAAATACACTGCTAAAATTTTGGGACACCGGTACGCACAGTTTATACATAACCCATTTACACACATGCAGTCTCGGTAATTTCAGCAAGTGTTATTAAAACATCTTAAATTTACCATCCATATATACCTGTAGGTACCATGTAATAAAGCTGTAAGGAATTTTTGTGCTAATAATAAATACTAAGTGCCAATTTGAAAGTACTGCCCGTGGAAATGGAGGAAGTGATGAGAGAATTGTAGACTTCACACTGACTGATAAAAGTTACAGCCACTCACAGAAACATTCAACCACAGAAGAAAAGTGGCTGATTGTGTTTTTATGTGTGTCGTTTCAGGGCCTTTCGGGTGTGTTGTGGATCAGATCAGCCTCCTCACCACTCTCACTGTTTTCCTGCTATCTGCTAGTCCCTATGTGTGTACCATAGAGCCTCTGCACGAGCTCTGTCTGCAGCGCTTCACCGCCAGCATGGACTCCAAAGACCCTCTGGTAGCATCTGAGAGTGAAATTATGTTCTGACCATCAGCTCTATTAAAAGATGGATAATGTGCCCTAGACTACGAAGTGCATTAAACTCGATTGCAAGAACTCTGTTTGTATTGAGATCTATGCAAAGACAGCTCTTGACTTCCTCCATCTAAAACCTTAGTAAACACTTTTCTGATGACTTTGAGGCTCAGTCACTAATTTCAGGTCTTACTGAAGACTTACTGAAGTTGATTTTGTAAATTATGGTCCCCTTCAGCTACAGAAAGGAGGATAAAGCAGGGCTTGTGACTGAAAAGTCATTGAACATGTAGGGTCCCACAGTTTCAGTCATTTCCACTCCATTTTTCATCATTTCATTCATTTTCATTTTAGCGTCACAAAGCGATAGGTGCCTTCAGGGTGACGGCAGAGTGGCTACAGTTTGTGGCTTATCTTTAAGGTAGCACTTGTTCCCATTTTATTTCTGTTGCCTGGGAGGATGTGCTGCCTGAAATACTTTGTAGGTCAATGTACAGTAAATTCATGTAGACAGTTTGGAGTATTTTGTATACTTCAGACTAGTGAAACTCTGGATTAAGGGGAGAATAATGTTGCCCTAAATTAATTGTGAAGTCTGTATTTGAGTAAGTGCTATGAATGATGGTCAGTATTTCCTCCTCTCTCTCTCTTCCAGGTTGTGAGTCGTTGTTGTCAGCTGCTAACGACTGTGTTTCAGGCTCAGCCCGGCGTGGCCATCCCATACATCCGGGCCCTCGGCCCGTCATTGGTTCGATTCCTCCAGGTATCCAACTAAAACCTATTTAGCACACCTGAAACTACGCAGGAATTTTGTGTTCGGCACAAGTTTCTTTCTCTACTGATGCTTGCATGAACTCAAAGGGTAAATGAAACAAACAAATAAATACAAAAAATAAACAAAATGTCAGAGTACAAAATATTAACCCTGAAAATCAATGTGTTCCAGACTGATAATAAATATCTACCAAATTCAGGGGGTTTCAGTTCAGTTCTTAATAGTAATTTAAAAAATTGCAGTACATTTTGTAATGCACTGTTCAAGTGGTGATGACGTATGTTGTTCTGCTTCCTCCACAGAAGGTCGAGCGGAGCCATCCTCAAACTCCAGAGGAGCTGGTTGGAGTCCTGGAGGGAATCCGAGCAATGGAGGCTTTGATCCAGGCTGCTGATGAATCACGGCGTGAGTAGAGTGTGTGGCAGAGAAACAATGGGATCGAATGGACGAAAGTTAAAGCAGTTCCCTCTGTCCAGAGGACAGTGGTGGAGTGCAGCAGCCTGATCTTTACTTACTCAAAAGGACTTTTTTTTTTTTTAACATACTGGGATCCCTGCTGCTCACAAATCTGCTATATTCTCCTCCCTAATATGCCAACGTGCAGCCCTTCACAACCACACACTGACGTCCAGCTGTGAAGTGCTAGTTTTGCAGGAAAAATTACTGGATCAGTTTTTCACTGGTAGTACATGAGGGCAGTGGTTTTCACTGTCACTTCACAGAAAGAAGCTCCTGGTCTGCTGGGGCATTTCTCTGTGGAGTATCCTTGCTCTTCCTGTGCCTCTGAGTTTCATCCCACTGGTGATTATAATTTGGCTGTAGGTGTGAGTGGGAGCATGAATGCTGTGCCTCCCTGCAGTCAACTCTTTGATTGACTGTCTAGGATGAACCTTGGTTCTCACTGATGGCCAGCTAAGAGAGGCTCCAGCCTCAAGTGTTAAAAAAAAAAAAAATGCGTGGTTAGATGTTTGTCAGTTAGTTTACATGCTAATGTGGCTGCTGTGTGAACTTAACCAGTAATTTATTCACCTTTTAAACACACATTCATGATGGAGGCTCCTTATCCAAATGTGATTGAACATTCTGGCAGCAGGAAATGCAAAGAAAACAAGAGCTTTCTCATATGAAGAAGATTTTAAAGATGATTTTAAAGCGATTTCTGCAGTTCTCAGTCGGGACAGTCCATCCAGTGCTTGTTGCTCTGGAGCCGTGACAGTGTGAGATTTGAGCTGAAACCTGTTTCCATGTTTTGTGTGTTCTGCCTTTCAGGTCCTCAGTTGATGGCCATCTTCCTCCCCCTCCTCATCTCCTTTCTCCTGGACGAAAACGCCCTTAGCTCTGCCCCCTTGGCGTCCAGGTCTCTCCACGATTCTGTACTCAAGGATCTGATGCGCCTCGGCCCCCAACACCCAGCTGTCTTCAGGTCAGTGGTGATGTGTTTGTATGAAACACTCCAACTGTGTTCAGTGGGTCTCACTGAACTAAACTACACAGAACAGCCTCTTAACTATTATCATAATTTGGTTTCTTTACATAGTACCTGCTGATTTCTGGGATTCATGAATATTTTCTTTTTTTGTTCTTCCCCTCAGTAAAAGGAAAGTTTAGTTTGACTCTAAATGTTTGCTGTACATGAATTCATTTGAAGGCGTTTATAAAGGTGTTTAAAGCCATGTTGTTTCTTTTAACAGAAAAGGATCTATGAATATGAAGCTGGATATTGTTTTTGGTTTTTTTTTCCTCCCTCAGGTCACTCATCACAACATCTCCTCACCTGAAGTCTCGTCTTCAAGCTGCCATCAAAGGAAACCAGGAGAGTTTGAATGTTAAAGCCAGCAGCGCTAACCCCGCCACCCGCAGCGCCGGGAAGTCCTCTCCCAGCATCACGCTCAAAACAAACTTCCTGTGAGACAGCCGAGCTTAGATCGCAGAGACGGGCCCATCTCTGCAGTCTAATGTCATTAACGCACTGCGGTACTCTGATTGTCCCTTGGGACATTCGGACTGGTAATGTGTGTAGCATGACATGTCAAGGCATACCGCTATATTGGAGGAGTGATGGCACACTGCTTGTCATTCAATTACACATCACTTGTACACTTTGTTTCATTGCGTCATTGAAAGAAGCAAGTTTGGCATGTTTTACCAAGTCAACTACACAGCATGCATTCCTGCTGATTTCTCAAATCATGGACCGACTCCTCCCCAGTGCACACAGGAGTTTCAGTTCATATATACAAGAATTAAGTCAGTGTGTTGAAAGCTGCTGCAGAAAGAGAATCTCTCGGCTGCAGCTTCACATGAACTGAGACCAGCGTCAGTAATTTGGTGAATGATCAACATGATGGAGAAAAATCAGCACGAGTCTGTTTTAGTTTTTAGTGAAATCCTGTATTTTCTCCATGTGAAACTTAGAGGAAAATGTGTTTTACAAATGACTGACAAGTATCAACTAAATGCCACAGGCAAAAATGGTGATGGATGGGGTGCAGGTTTAGCTCAGTGGTTGAGCAGTCTGGGTCCAGTTCTAGCCTGAGGCCACTTGCTGCGGGTCCTCCCTGCTTTCCTGTCTCCTCTTCACTGAAAACAATCTAATAAAGGTGAAAGCACAAAAAAAGAAACAGTGATAGACATGTGAACATGCATATATGCTAATGTGGGTATTACAAGACAAGAAAAATCCAAACCTAAGTTCCTCCCCCTTCTAAATGATATCAGTCTGTTCATCAAAGTCCAGAATGAACAGACCAGCCTGAAATCTGATTTAATCCAAAACCAAGCGTAGAGCCGCCCATCAAAAGGAACCAGTTTATTTGGTTCTGGCATGTGACTGGGATGACTCCTGGGTGAGGTGTTTTGGGCATATCCAGCAGGGAGGAGACCCTGAAGAAATGTCAAGTAGTCTCATTTTTCTTAGTTCCTGAGTGGTGACCAGTCAGCATCTGCATGGCAGCCATAATCAGAGCGGTTTGAATTGAAGGAAAGGTGCTTCCTTTACAACCACCTTCAGCTGAGGATACACTGGACCATTCTTTATGAAGGGAAAGATCGCCCATCCCACGTTTCATATTGAAGTACCATTCACAACAACAAATGATCAGCATAAGTGACACACACACATCACATCAGTGTTAAGCTGCTGATATGCTCCAACCTGAATTAATTTGACTTCAGTCATAGGAGGCCGTGATGTCCTAGTCCTTTTGTCTCTGCATCATCAGCCCTGGAATACCCGGTCACTGTTTGAGTCTTTTGGAAGTAAACCGGAATCGATGCTCAGGCTGGACTAAAATCTCAGAAAATTGACTTTTCACCTCTTGCATGTGATCTCCATCCAACATCTCTATCATAAAGACTGGAATCAGAATCAAAAGTAACTTAACTGCTCCTGTAAAGGATGCATGTAGTGTTGATTGTATCTGTTTGTGTTGAAAGCAACCACATGGTGTTTCAAAATGTGACTAAACTACCAACAGCAGTTAAGGTGTGTGTCCTGAAAGGTAACATTCTGAGGTTTTTATTAAGCGTGTCACTTCTGTATACATAACGATTTCTGTAGGAGGTCAATTTAGTTAATTATTCTAATGAATAATGGGTTATAAAGAAGACTTTATTCAGTGAAATGTTTAGTTTGGTCTGACAAATCACATAAAATAACCTGTTTGTCTCATGATGGCTTATAGGGGACAGTTTACTTCTCAGCACTTTATCAGTTAAAGGGACAGTTTGTGGATTTTTGCTTTTGAGTAAGCTATTCACGATTTCTTCAAAGAGATTGTGCTGGAGTTTATTGTTAAATGTATTTTTCTGGTGAGCACCAGAAAATTTAATTTGTTTTATTCATCTTTATTTTGTTCAAGAGAAGGCAGCCATCTCTACATTTGATATTTGAAGGGACAGCACTGCAGTCCACGGGAAAACCTGTGCTTGTTATTTTTGGGGTGAACTACCCCTTAATAACACTACAATAACACTCATGTTTAGTTTTGTTTGGTTTAATGTCATCTACAGTAATAAGTGTTGACTAACATAAGAAAGAATGTAAGTTTTGTTATTTAAAAAAAAAAAAGCTACTGTCTAAATGTGAATGCCATCATATCACAATTTCCTTAAATGCAAGAGTAACACTAAAGTACTGACCAGCAATAAGTATACAAAGCAGGAGAGAGTCTCTCTCTCTCTCTCTCTCTCTCTCTCTCTCTCTCTCTCTCTCTCTCGGCTGTCTGCTCTGTGCACTGTACAGATGTGAACTGAATGAATGAGTTGGTGCAGTTAAATGTTCTGAACATGTATGAATAAACTCTTTAAATTCAACTCAGTATTATTCAGTTGTAGCTGTTTAGGGTTGAAACAATTGTGACTATAGATTTGGAAAGTCTGTAAACTTAAACCTTCCAAACCCTCATGTCATCATGTGCTTTGAAGAACCAAATCATGAATTTAATCTGAATGACAGCATCTACAGCTGAGAGCCTGGTAAAAAGATTACAGCAGAATTCACTCACTGGACCCTCATAAACCACCTGCTGAAATAATGACCGTTGTTTAAAGAAGGGCATATCAGAACTAACATATCCTGATTATCAGAATTCACAGTAACATATTTATTTATCCTAAGGGCTGACTTTGTAGTGACTTTGCAGTTAACAGAGACCATCTAGGCTGTCCCTAGAAATTTTGTCCATAAGACCTATGAACAGAATGGGTGACAAAGGACAGTGCTGACACCCCCTAGAAACAAGTCTAGCTTATTGCCAGTAATGGAACCAAGTGTCCACTGCAGCTGTACGAGGGCTGAATAGCCTATGACAACAAGCATAACACCCAGACTCCCACACCACACCCCAAGGGCTCACCTGAGATTCATCAAGTAAGTCTGTTCACTCTAAGATTCAATTCTGTCTCTAAGGATTCACCTCTTTCTGGACGATTGAACTAACTTCACTCTCTGCTGCCATAGAAGGATCCTTACCTGTGTCATCTGTGTCTGGTGCTCATCTACCTTGTAACCTGCAGTAACTGGAGCTGCTGTGAATGGACTGCATGTTAAGATTGTTTTGTGTTGACTCCTGCTTTGAAATTGGTTGTCCTGGTGTAAATGATACTGTATGGCAGGTGTATTCAACTCCAGGCCTCGAGGGCCGGTGTCCTGCAGGTTTTAGATGTGTCCCTGAGCCAACACACCTGACTCAAATGGCTGAATTAGCTCCTCAGTATGCAGTCAAGTTCTCCAGAGTCCTGCTAATGGCTTCTATATTTGACTCAGGTGTGTTGAAGCAGAGACACATCTAAAACCTGCAGGACACTGGCCCTCGAGGCCTGGAGTTGAATACCCCTGCTGTATGGCAAAGCAAACAATCCCACCAATAAGAACACAAGAATCCAAAAATGGGCACAAGAAACAAGACGTGGGCAAACAGACGATCTGACCGCTGACGAGAGAGGAAAGACCACACACACAAACACAGGCCAGATTAAACACAGGAGAAAGCAATCAGACATACCTCAAACTAATGAGGGCGAGGGAGACAGTCACAAAAGAGGGAAACCAGACTCAGTGTGGAAACAATGATCCAGGAACCAGGAGGCTAAGGGGACAATGAAATTATCAAAATAAAACAGGAAGGATGATGAGGGAACCAACACACAGATCAAACAGAGGCAAAGATAATGAAACACTGGGAAAAATGAACCTGAAAAGCTAAGAAAGCATATCAGGAACCAACCCTCAAACAAGAACTGATATTCATTAAATTTGTTCCTGCATCAACTTACTCACAACTGTGTTACTTTACTTAATATTATTCCCATTTCTGTCGATTTCATATACAAGAATTTATTTTATGCTTGAGTAAATGAAACCCCACAACATAAAATTTGGTAAAGAGGCTGTAAAAAAAAAAAAAGCTGTTGGCTAAAAAAAATGAAATGCCACAAATTTAAGAAAGAGGAGTTATTTAAACTTGTTCATCTTTAGGTAGCCTTATTTAACATAAAAATATAAAATGTATTTTATTATACCTCATTTGGCAAATTTTATAATAAACTCAAAAGATGTTACCGTGTGATTTTAGAGAGCTATGAGTAAACTATTTTCATCTGGATTTGATCTTGATTTCTATGCATGACTTCTCTGGATTTTCTGTCCCGCACAGCACAGTTACAGGAACAGTGTTTTTATTAACATTTGAACAGCAACCCTGAAGCTGCACTGACTGGGAGCCATTAATTGCAACAGTTGTCTCAGTCATGGTGGCCTGTTAATACCCTGCTTAGTATTGTAGTACTTGAGGCCGGTTTTTGATAGTCTTGGACTTGTCTTGGACTCAACTGCATTTGTACTCGGTCTTGTCTTGGTCTCGAACATGGACGACTCTGGATTTTATTTTAAGACCACTCGAGACCACAACTGTGGAAATATCACTAAATTGCCGGAATATTGTCTAATTTATTTGTTAACATTCTTGCTTTTATTGGATGCAAAACGTACTGATTCAAATCCAAGCAATAGCGTGACTCATTGCTAATTATGTGTTATTGTTACTGCTGTCACCCCCACCCCCTTTCACTCGCATGCGGCACTCCAAGAAAGTGAGAAGTGGTTATCTGAGAGCGGGAGAAGATGTCTGCCAAATCTTATATATAGACAACAGGTGGAAATTATTGGCAATTAGCAAGACACACTCAATAAAGGAGTGGTTCTGCAGGTGGGGACCACAGACCACTTCTCAGTACCTATGCTTTCTGGCTGATGTTTTGGTCACTTTTGAATGTTGGTGGTGCTTTCACACTCGTGGTAGCATGAGAGAGACTCTACAACCCACACAAGTGACTCAGGTAGTTCAGCTCATCCAGGATGGCACATCAATGTGAGCTGTGGCAAGAAGGTTTGCTGTTTCTGTCAGCGTAGTGTCCAGAGGCTGGAGGTGCTACCAGGAGACAGGCCAGTACACCAGGAGACGTGGAGGAGGCCGTAGGAGGGCAACAACCCAGCAGCAGGACCGCTACCTCCACCTTTCTGCAAGGAGGAACAGGAGGAGCACTGCCAGAGCCCTGCAAAATGACCTCCAGCAGGCCACAAATGTGCATGTATCTGCACAAACGGTTAGAAACCAACTCCATGAGCCCAACACCGTGCAGGATGCTTGGTATTTGCCAGAGAACACCAGGATTGGCAAATTCACCACTGTCGCCCTGTGCTCTTCACAGATGAAAGCAGGTTCACACTGAGCACATGTGATAGACCTGACAGAGTCTGGAGACACCGTGGAGAGTGATCTGCTGCCTGCAACATCCTTCAGCATGACCGGTTTGGCAGTGGGTCAGTAATGGTGTGGGGTGACATTTCTTTGGAGGGCCGCACAGTCCTCCATGTGCTCACCAGAGGTAGCATGACTGCCATTAGGTACCGAGATGAGATCCTCAGACCCCTTGTGAGACCATATGCTGGTGCGGTTGGCCCTGGGTTCCTCCTAATGCAGGACAATGCTAGACCTCATGTGGCTGGAGTGTGTCAGCAGTTCCTGCAAGATGAAGGCATTGAAGCTATGGACTGGCCCGCCCGTTCCCCAGACCTGAATCCGATTGAGCACATCTGGGACATCATGTCTCGCTCCATCCACCAACATCACGTTGCACCACAGACTGTCCAGAAGTTGGCGGATGCTTTAGTCCAGGTCTGGGAGGAGATCCCTCAGGAGACCATCCATTTTGTGTGATTTTGTTGTCAACACATTCAACTTTGTACAGAACAAAGTATTCAATGAGAATATTTCATTTATTCAGATCTAGGATGTGTTATTTGAGTGTTCCCTTTATTTTTTGGAGCAGTGTATGTCGCATTTGCGGTGAAAAAAACTCTGCACTGAATCATTGTGCAGACGTGTTGACCAACGTATCGCACATGTTCGACAACGCTGTAACCAAAGTCTGCAATATAGTGTGATGTGATGGCTCTTTACTATGAGCGATAGGACTCACGTCTCAGTGAGAGCCGTTTTTTGTTTTTGTAATGCTCTGCACACACTGCATTAGCTATTATTATTCTATTTAATTTAAAATTATATTTATTTAATTGGGCGAACAAATAAAATATAAGAACGTAAGCGCACATGCTCATTGCTTTTTCTCTTTTCATCACCTGTCATGGTGGCAGACGTATGTAGCTCTGTGCGGTACCTGGCTGCTACACTGATGCAAGCTTCATGCTGTGGGAGAGAGGGTGAGAACAGTCACGATGAACGGATCCTGAAGATTCGGTTCCCTTCAAAGAGCCATAAGTCCGAGCACCACCGCAGTAGTTGTTTCTGTCTTTTAGCAGAGACTATAGGTGACTGATTGGAGCTGAATAATTTGGTATTTAAATCCATTTCCATGGTATGAGCTTTCCTCAATAGGTCTCTGTATTTCTATCGGCTGCATGACTTCGAATTACGGCATTGTTTGATTGCGCTGCATCCAAACTGAGCAGATTATGGCATAGAGGTGGAAGCAAAGCAGAACAAAGAAGAGTTTAAATTGATAATATGTGTTAATGTGTGTCAGACTCACTTTGTTTAACCCATAAATGAGTTTGGAGTTAAATGAGTCTTGGTCTTGACTCAGTCTCGCCCTCCCTTGGTCTTTGTCTCGGACCCTAAAAGTCTTGGTCTTGTCTTGGTCTCGATACACTCTGGTCTTGGTCTTGACTTGGTCTCGGGTTAGGTGGTCTTGACTACACTACTGACACTGCTTGTAGTGACACAAATACTATCACATCACAACAATCAAATGTGTGTACTTGTCGCTGTAGAGGTTTTCCCTAGTTCCAAAATTCAAGTTCAAGTTGTTAAATGAAATAAGTATGTATAAATATACTCGTTGGTGTTTTTAATCCAAAAATGACTAAATAGACACTGTTCACATGTACAGTGCACTTTTAAAAAGACAGGCTGAATTTATTTGTGTTTTGAGGATTTTCTTTTGGGGGAAGCAAAACTTCGTACTAATACATTCCATCTTGGTACTATAAGTTGAAATGACTAATAAATATGCACTTTATAAACAAAAGCATATCTTAAATCTGCAGAATATTTGTCCATTACATCACTGAGCTGCAGTCTGCATACACTGAAGGAACAACTCCCAGCCAGGTGCTGCAGCATCCTTTTATTACAATGCACCACCAAAGTCTGCTGCCAGTGTCTGAGGAAGATCAACCAGTCTTAACCCACATCAAGCTTCCACTGAAGAGAAAGAGAGCCTAGGATGATCCCCCCAGAAAGGAGTAAACGGTGAATCTTTGAAGAGAAATCAGTGTTAAAAAGGTCATGCAGTCAGATTTCCACAGGCAGCAAAAGCATCTCTGAGACCTGCTCTCCAGAGAGAAAGAGGATGAGGATGACCAAAGACACCAATAAGAAAGAATCAGCAGTGACACCAAGCATCCATTAAGGTGCCTCTTCCACTACTGTCCAACTCAGAGCTCAGAGAGGATGGACACGGCCTTGAGCTCGCAGAGTGATGCCCGAACTTCTGAAAGCCCACTGACAGAGACAAAGAGGAAGGAAGACCAGAGAGTAGGAAATCTTTGGATCATTGGATCAAGCTACAATGAGGAGAGAGGGGAGCATATGAGAAGTTCAGAGAGAATTTCAGACTTACTGCCAAAGTCCAGTGGTTTGGCAAAAGAGGGATGCGCTGGAATGGGGTCCTTCCTCATTTTTATGCAGAGCTGTCCACACAGAGCCCATCTGACATTTTGGTCGACCATGTCAGGGGCAACAACTTAGGACTCATGTCCACCCGGGAACTTTCATCTGTAATGAAGAAGGAGTTGATGCAGCTGCACGCAGAATTCCCCCAATGACAATTGTGTATTCCTGCATCAATGAGCGCCAAGTGCGGAGGTATGGAAGTCCAGGGTGGATCAGTTTGGACAGGAAGACTGTCAACTGCTTTGGCGGTGTGGTTATTGAACTTCCACGTCTGAGACACTTTGACAAGATGATTTTTGTACCACTTCACCAAGAAAGAAAACGAACTGTTGGTGACAAACATCCACTCTGCCATCGAGAAACTTCTTCAGTCATCTCAGACAAAATAGACCTGAAGCATCAGCCTCTATGAACTAACTGTACATATAAGAATATGAAACAAATACAAAGTCAAAAGGTCAGTGCCAATAGACTCCATTGCTTACATATTCTGCACAGAGATTAGACACCTTACATGTCAGTAAGCTATGGCCACTTCAACCAACCAGTAATCTTCCCCTTAAATAATTCCAAAATAAAGAAAACTACTAAGAGTATTTTATAAGGGGGGAAAACCAACCAGAAACATCAGCTGAAAGGTTTGGTTACTGTTTAATTTGCGTATCTCTTATTTTGAACAAAATAAATTTCAGGGCAAACTGACAACACTAGATTTTTGATACACTTTAATAAAAACATCAAGTTGTCCCTACACCAGCTCACAAATAAAAGTGAAATGAATGTGAAAAAAAATGTAACATGACTCTTCTGTCCAGTATCTGTAGAGTAAATGACTGTGAATGCTGATTAGTACTGAGCATTCTTGAGTTTGCATGGATACAATAACTTAAAGTGGAAATGAAGCATTACATGTATAAAGGCTAATTTACATCATGGAGCCCTGCTCTAAAAAACACTCATAGATTTAACACTGTCCCTGAAGCTGGATTGCTAGCTGCAATGTTCGGGTTTGTAGAGCACTTTATAAATGAGGACTGTATGGAGGAGAGACTGTTGAAGTTAGGTGCACCGGGAGTTCATCGGACCGACAAGCTGGAGTCAGACACTGTTTGATTTTTTTTCCTCCTCAGGCTGGGTGTACCAAGCAGCACAATCAGCTGGCAAAGCAGATGTCCACACGATGCAGTCAGTTCTATTTTATATAATAAAAGTCACATTCCATGAGCACATCCAACCACTTTACAGCAAAACATGTTGCTACATTCGCATTAACACAGTCAGGAATCCTAACATCCATCAGCATGTCTGAAGGAAAAACAATTTCCCTTACACTCTGCTTCACTTTCATTTGGGCTTCGCTTTTCCTCACTTCTAGTATGAAGTAATCCACTCAGTAAAATAATGTGAGATGAGAATTTCTGAACCAAAACAAGGAAATAAGGTCTCCAAAAAGTATAGTGCCTCTTCCTCAGAGGCTCCATTTTCTTGTTTTGCTTTTTGTCCATTGTGCACATCGGTCTGTTCTCTCCGAGGACTTTATTGATGGATGTTAGGATTCCCAATCATGCTCTGGTAAGAAGCTGATAAACCAGAATTGAGGGCTATGATTTTAAAAATCGGATACAGAATTTTGGTAAATCAATTAGGGACTTTTACTTTGAAAATTTCATAGCATTCGCACATCTTAATAGCATTCAAAGCGCAAATGGATGCTTTGATTTTGAAAAAGTAAGAATTTAAAGAATACTGTTCAATTCATATGACTATCCTGGCGCTTTTCTTTTTGAAATCCAAAAATAGCTGTGGTCAAAATAATCTTGTTGCCAACTGAACACCTTTAATTTGAAAATGAAATACTTTTGATTTGTCATCGTTAGCTGAGGAAGAAGAAAAAATAATAACAATTCAACTGAACATAACATACAGACTGTAAATATTGTTTGCTGCCTCTTCCATGTCTGCATTTGGGTCCACCTTTTTGTATTGGCCACTGGCTGTGACATGAGGCTGAATGCCTTCTGCAAGTCCACAAAACACTACACAGGTTAGGCAAGCTCTGTTGCAACTTTGAATATCCTCTAGAGGATAAAGAGCTGGTCCAATGTTCCACAATTAGGATGGAAACCCTATTGTTCCTCCTGAATCTGAGGTCTGAGTAATGGATGGACTCCAGTACTCTGGCATAAACTTTCCCAGGGTGAGATGAGGAGTGTGATCTGCTGAAACTCAATGTCTAGTCCATCGTTTATGTTAGATCACAAGTTATGTTCCATTTTTCCTTCCTACCGCTCTCTCTTAATGTATTCCAATTGCATCGAATTGTCTTCTCTGTGTATGTAAACTGTTTCTTCTCTTAGTCTAAACTGTCTTGAAGGCTAAACTTAGTTCCGCAGTAGATCAACCTAGCATGTACTTAGGGTTCCAACATTTTCCTAGAGGTAGCCTTCCTGTGTTTTTGACAAAAATTATTGAGCAGCATTCAAAGTTATGCTCTGGACTCCAGAGTAGTCTGGAGAGACTTCTGACCCAAGCTTTATTTTCTTACAAAGATGGAACTCTTAAACCTCGGAAAGGTTGTTGCCTGTTGTTTCCTGTTTACTGATCTCAACTGCAGTGCCTGTGAGGCTTTAGCAATCTCAGAAATCCTGTTGACTTTGGAAGTTCTGAACCTTGATGTCTTCTTGTTGATGTATTTGAGCACAGAAGTACTATCAGTCTAAAATATGGAATCCATCCGCAGCTCTGTCCTCAACATTGTGTCCATGTCTTTTGACGTGGTCATCATCATCATCTCTTGCCATACACTCCGATTTTTTTGCCAATTGCATCCACGTGGTGCCTCCCACCTCTTCAATATCATCTCGCCATTGTCTCTTTGGTCTCCCTCTCACTCTCTTCCCTTCTCTTGGTGTCCACTCAGTTGCTTTCTTGGCCCATTTGATGTTGCTCATTCATTCTGACATGGTAGCAGTAGTTAAATCTGTAATCCGTTTGGTGAATGGTGGTTGTCTTTAATGGAACAACTTGTGCTTTTCCCATCACAAACCCAACCCATGTGCCTGACCTGTTTATGTCTTGAAGGCTAAACTGTTGGATATTGTCCTTAGCACATTTCCTAAGGGCAAAGTTAGCACAACCTGGGGAGGAAATTGCTCCAAATAAATGCACTGGCACTTTGCATTCAACTACTTTCCTACCAAAGTCACCAAAGGAAACATTACAAGTCAGTGCAGACATTTGGAAGAGAAGATGGTCAGCAGAAAATACCTGAATCCTATTCACCTTCTCCAACCCAACGCTATTGCATGACTGGATTTCTGCATTAAATCTCTGTTGTAGGGACTTTGTAACCACAAACCCATCTGAAACCCTAGCAGTAACTTGTGCCATAATCTGATGTGCATGAGGAATGTAACTACACAATGCATTCATACAACCCACAACAACTGTTGTTGGCCCATACTTTTTCTTCTGCCATTTTTCAAATTGACTGGAAGAGAATGGATCAACTCAAAGAGGGAAACTCCACTTCCAACTAGTGTTTTGGCAGTGAAATTGCAGAGGAAAGGAGACAGATATATTCAATCCAACTTTATTTATTGAGCATTTTAAAAGAAGACAACACATTTGACCAAAGTGCCAGTTAAAAGACAGCAATAAAATACAAAACAGATACAGTGCCTTGCAAAAGTATTC